>APFE031320972.1:51090-127998 GCA_000404065.3 Pinus taeda | reverse complement strand
TAAAGATAAAGAATTAAGAAATTGTTATAAAATATGATTTATGTAAAAAGAAAAAGAAAATGTTAAGAGTATATTTATGATAATTATGCTAAACAAAATAAATCATAATATAAGAAAATTTTAAATAGTAATAAAGAGATAGGGAACTATAAATAGTAAAATGCAGCATAAGAACTATAAATATCGAAATATTAGCTCCTTGCTAATATTAGTCATATGTTAAGACATTTATCTACAATATATTAAATGTGAAATGAATCATAATTTTTTCTCACCTAATATTAATAAAGTATGATATTGACTCATAATATTTTAAACAAGCTTATTTCTAAATAAAAATATATTTAATAAAATATAATTTTACGAATAATATTTAAATAATTTATTTATAAATAAATATAATAAAATGATGAATAATCTCCACTATTAAAAATTTTCTAACAAGTTCTTTTAAATGTAGGTATCTAACTATTGCTTTTATAATTAATAATATTAATTTAAAAATGTAATTTTCTTAACTTTATTTAACAACTAAATTTATATACTCGTCATAATTTATCATAAAAGAATTAAAACAAATAAATAAATGTTGCGCCACGCAGAACCATCCTTTGCGAACGAAAGTCATTAGCTATTTGATGAGAAAGCTTCATGCGCTACATGCGAATTTATATTCTAAAACACACCATGCGATTTTATATTCTAAAACACTAGTGCTCTGACGTCGCGTTTGCTAACTTTGTCCACGTTTCAAATACCACTGTGAATATTCAAATAATTAAAAGAAAAAATCGAACAGATCCTGAATCAACAACCTTTTATAACAAATTATTTAAGCAGATATATAGAAATGAATCTCTATTTTCGCTCATAAACTCACTTCTTTGTTTATCTTCTGTCTGTTAGATTGGGTTGGAGAGAATGAGCTTCTTCATTATCACCCTTATTATTTCTACTTTGCTTCTGGTTGCCTATTTTGCTACCGTCTTTGCTTCTGGTTGCCTATTTTACTGCCGTCTACCGCTTGATATTCATGTATAACAACCCTTCGGATATATCTTACCGCATATTGAATTTTAATGAAGTGGCAAAAGCGATCATATATACCGCAGAGTTTTCCCTAGTGAGTATGAGAATTTCCTTTGTACTCGACGTAAGCAATGGCAGCCGCTGCAGAGACCCTCGCCGATACCAGCGCCACCATCACCTGCACACAATTATGAAATTCAATTCGAGATTTGAACAACATTTATAACGCAGCTTTCATACCTTCATAGAAAAGAAGAAGAAAAAGGCATTACCAAATTGGTGACGGAGAGAAGAAAGGCTGACAGTGTAGAGGAAGAAAATTTGCCGATTACGAAGAAGATGAATGAAAACAGTGTGTACCCACAGGTAATTGCATTCGCCACTACAAAGAACCTGCAAAACAACATATCATAGGGAAGATCTCAACTTGTGACCCCACCTTCCCTTGTGTTGGGTTTTATGATAAAAAGATGTTCTAATAAAGGTACAAAACACAATATATAAGTCAATGTAAGAGCCTATTGCTGTAAATTCCGAGAATTTGAGTTATGGATGATCCTAACAAATAGAGTTTTTCGCAATTAAAAAAGCCGTTAAACACCATCTACAAATCGCAAAATTAAAATGGAAATGGAACAAATATATTCAACTTAAGGAACTAACTATGGAAGACGAGTGGCTGAAGTTCGATTGGACGAAGAAATGGCATGAACAAAAACAAGTACTGTAATGGTGGAACTGTTGTAATCGTGGAAAGTAATAACCTTAAGTAATATTAGGTTATTGTAAAATGGAACTTACAAATTGTAAAAGTGAACCTTCGCTCGACGTTCTCTGCTCCTCAAACTAGCTGCTCCACACTCTCTTCTCTGATCTTATTCCGGAGAATTAGCTCTGAACTTATTCTGGAGAATTAGCTGCTCGACACTCTCTGCTCTGAACTTACTCCGGACTCCCTCATAATAGTCCCTCATAATTTATCATAGTTAGCTATAATTAGATGTAGGCAACCATGGTCTTCCATAGTCAACTTTATGTTGACCATAATAAACTCTCTCCAACCATAACTTGAACATATTTAACAATAATTAACCATTGCATGTTAAACATCTCCAACTAAATTTGTTGTCAACCAACACAACTACATTAATAAAATAGTTAAAATAAACAGCTAAAAATGGAAATTTCAACATCCCTATAGTATATATAAATCCATCCATTCAAATGGCAAAGCCAGCGTTAATAGATTGCAAAATTGATATTAAAAAGTAACCATGAATTAGATCACTTGTTCCGGCTTAGAAATGAACATTCGTGTAATTTCAAATCATTAACAATGGGAAACATTGATGTATTTAGAGTTGTCTATGCTTGCAATTTCAGATTCTCACATAGAGGACAACATCGCTGAATAATGTTCAGGAAAGGCGCCTGCACAGCGTCACTCCATCGACAATTGGGATCTGAGCAATCTCGATGTGAGGGTCTGCAACAAGGGCCCTGTTTAGTTCCAACATATGTTGTCTGTCTTCCCCATAACTCATGCCTTCGCTCATGGTGAATTCTGGGGGAAGCGCAACGGATCCTTGCCACAGAGTATTGTCATACGCAATCAATCCTCCGACCTTCACCAGATCTATCAGCCGCATGTGGTAATTCAGATAGTTGCCTTTGTCAGCATCTACAAACGCAAAATCAAACGATCCGTGCATCTCCTCCTGCACAATACCCATTTCATCAATTTTTCAAGTGTTAATCCGCCATCCCCGAAATTTTAAGCTCTCCCCCCTACATTTTACTTACATTCTTAAGCATTTCATCCAGAAGTGGCAGAGCAGGGACTTTGCTGAAATCAATTTTGTGGGCAACTTCAACTTTCTCAATGATAGCTAGACCCATATCATAATTCGCTCTGTTAATGTCCATCGCTATTATCTGCCATGCCATGCCATCCTTCATTAATTAATTGGCCCACATACAAACGTTAAATTCCCCTGTTTGGGAAGATCTATGAATGTGAATATGAATGTACCTTTCCATCATACGGTAAGGCAAGGGCTGTGCTGAGAAGTGAGTAACCAGTGTACACCCCAATCTCGATGGTGTTCTTGGCGTTCATCAGCTTCAACAGGAGGCCCAGAAATTGACCTTCATCTGGAGGAATAGCCATGCCGTGCCTGTCATACCAAACAATCCACAGTGGCTTCACACCATGAAAAGTAAAACTGGTTTTGCCAGCACAGCACCCATTTGTATCTAGATTCAAGGAATTTAGAGCCACAAGGAGTAAGATGGATAGGTGGGGCTTACCAGGGATGTTTGATAGTCAATTCCCGGAGCTCCTTCAAGGGCTCTGGCTCACGAGGGTACACGCTGGTTTCCAATATATACTGCAATATTCACATTATTAGCCATTCCCACATGACAAGTGCATGAATACAATCCACTAATAGACAAACATTAACTTTATCCATTAATGGTTCTCCTAAATTTATGTAGCCCAGTTAAGGTGAGAGTAACCTCATAAAGGGCATCGCTCTGCAACAGACTTTTGTATTACATTTTCTGATGCTTCGCAACCTTACTCTGCTCCTGTCCTTGGAGTTCAGTCCACCTTCACGTTTGCTGCAGCTGGATGTTATATCCTTACACCTACAACACAACTGAAAACATATATAATAACAAATAAAACTACAAAAAATTAAACCCAATAAAACTATCCCGTCGGACTTCCCCAATCGGCTCTATGCAATTGGCCTGCAACATAGATATTCAGACAGACAATGATCCAATCACCCCGAATATTCAACCCATCCAAACTAATCTAAATGAAAATGCATACAGGTGGTCTAGCTGGAAGTTACGAGGAGATCAAATTTATATTAGCACCAAAACCCTAACCCCATATCTACCCAGTGGATATGAATGAACCAGGTGCAAGTTCTATTTGATTTTTATTGTACAGAAACACCCTTCATAGCGCAGACCATTACCCAAATGACAACTGTAACTTACTGTACAGAGCATTTCCAGAAATAGAAGAAAAAAAGGGTTAAGCCAAAATACATCCACCCTCTGTCAAAATCGCTCAGACAACCTAACCGAAGAACAAAGCAGTGGGCTGAATCACATCAAATACATTAAACCAGACAAGGCATTTGTAGACCGCCGTGGAGGCCTCTGCCTATGCAAACAGCTGGCACATGCAAGATGCATGACACTACATGCAGGACACGGAGAACAGGGACCAAAAACTTAGGACAAACTAAGTTGTGCTTTTGATAAAATGTTCAGCTGGGCAATATGAAGAAACTTTGGATAACAAAAACTTTTCATCTCCTAAAACTTTGGATATCTTATTTTTACGCCTAACATAATGTCTTGAAAGCTGCGAAGCCCGCAATAAGACCCCGAACTTTGTTGTCCAATCAAAAATTACATAATAAATTTTATATTATTTTCTACTATGAAAACTTTGGTTAAAGTTGTGATGCACAGCGATATTTTTTGGTCAAACAAGAGATTAATAAGCGGTCAACGCACAATCGATCGCTAAGAGTCCCAGGCAGGGACTAATAAAGTTAGTTAGAAATATAAATATTGGAGTAAATGACACTGGCAAAAATGGAAAGACAAAGATTGGAGTACATGACATGGGTAGAAGTTTAAAGATTGGAATATATGATATTGATAATTTATTTTTAGTTAAATTAGATATTCTTTAGAATATAGTGGCCATCTGACAGTTAGAAGAGGTTAAACCATTAATTTTTCTTTTAATAATAAAATTCTAAAATATACTAAAAATTTGCCATCAACATAAATTTAACCAAGAGAAGGGTCTGGAGGTGTGCGGTGGACTGGAGGAGTCGTGGGAGCTGGTGTTGGAGCCATCGGTGGAATTGGTGGCTTCCCTGGTGGCTGATGTAGCACTGGATTTGGTCGAGTTCGCAAGGAGGTAAAGATGGAGATTGTGATTTATTGGGATAATAAGTTATTACCAACCGATGGTATATTGTAGTCTATCTGGTTTATGGATTGGAGAGTTTATATATATATATTTATTTATTTATTTATTTTTGTTTCAATTTGTTTAAAATTTTAATATGAAAATTTTTTACAATCACAAGTTTTAGTTGTAAATTCTCTTCAGTGTAAATCTTGTGAAGTTTTTATTGATTATAGTCAAAAACTCATTTTAGTCAGCAACCAATAAAATTTGAGCAAAATGAAATTATCCCAATTTCCATTAAAAAAAAACATCAATATATTTTGAGAGGCTATCAAAATTGAGTTGGCCCATGTTTTTTACTGCGTTGATAAGGATTGCGGTTGGAGAAACTCAGAAAGAACGCACATGCAATATCATCCATTGAGGATGGCGGTTGGAGAAACTCAGAAACAATGCACATGCAATATCATCCTTCATTGAAAAATAATGTATGTGAAACATAGATATTGACGTGGAGGAATTAATAAAGTGTTTTCTTCAGACAAGACATTCTATCAAAATGTTCAATTTCCATTCGTTTTGCAAAAAATTTCAAATCACGTTCATTTCGTTAAAATACACAACTTCGAGGAGTCCCCAAATGATATAAGTATCTCTTGTACTATGAATATCATTAGATAGAATTCGTTTTAAAAGAATATATAAATCTAGCACTTTCATTGCCTTGAAATGCACATAACTTCCGAGAGTCCCCAAAAGATATAAGTATTTCTCTTTTACCCTTTGAGTTTAAGTAGATTGCATATTTCCCAAATATTCGGGAATCAGATAGACATGGGCACGATCAATTTATTGATAGCGTTCATGTTCATGTTCGTCTAATTTCCCAATATTCATGGAATCTGCAAAAGATGCCCTTCTTCTACTATCAATATCATGGGATAGAATGGCATTTTAAAAGAATATATAAAGCTACACATTTGAGTTTGGAAAGTACATCTCAGATTGCATGCTTGTAAAATGAACAAAACATTGAGAGAGGAGGCATTATGAAGTTGGAACAAATTAATGTAATTTGTATTTTATTTTATTTTTTTAATTATATTTTATATCTATTTTATCATGAAAATTATTCCAATGATTGTGATGTAATTTCATATATCAAAAATTTTAAATAAAATTTGGACAAAATAATGTGGTATAATTTTGTTTTATAAATATTTTTTTTTTTACAATTAAAATTATTTGATAAAGAATAACATTTGGGTATTTTTCACTAAAGTAGGTTAACTAGCACAAACACATTAGTAAATGTAGTAAATGTAGTTGATATACACTCAAATCTTATATATAATTTATTTTTACCGTTAAAATTATTTGATAAAGAATAACATTTGGGTATTTTTCACTAAAGTAGGTTAACTAGCACAAACACATTAGTAAATGTAGTAAATGTAATTGATATACACTCAAATCTTATATCAACGGCATCCACAATTACATTAGTAAATGTACTTGATATAAACCAAAAGATATATCAATCGAATCCACAATCACATTAGTAAATGTGGTTGATATAAGCTAAAAACATATAATTATAATTATTATGATAATAATTATTACTAATTAATACTACTACTTATATCAATTAATATTATTATTAAATTTAATTAAAAATTTAATAGCATTATTATTAATATTAATAATATTCACTCATTCATCAAATAAACCATCCATACCATCCTTTCATTATAATTAATTAATAAATAACAAATAATAATTCAAAATCTTTTTTATTATTTATTTATATAAATATGTTGTCAATTTTATAATTAAATATTATATAAACCTTGTTAAAAATTAAAAATAATTATTTCATCTTATTAATTAATTGTTTAATAATAATAATAATATAATAATTTATATTATTATTATTATTATTATTATTATTATTATATTATTATGGTTTTATTTATTTATTAAATAAATTATGTTCTTTATAATTATATTATTTATTATTAATTATTAAACTCAAAGGTTTTATGTTAAACTATGAGAAATATTAAAACTCTATCAATAACATTATACCCTATAAATATGAATCTTTAGAATAATAAATACAAATGGTTGATATTATAAACCCAAGGAAATAATCAACTCAATAGATTTATACTAAAAATGCAAGGGATTATAAAACCAAGGAAACAATATTAAACCCATGGGATCAATATTATAAACTCAAGGTATATAAACACTAAGATAAATATTGTAAACCCTAAAACAATCAAGGTTGAACATGGTTGATTTTCATATAGAGACAGTCTTTGTCACAATGCGACGTTGAACCATGGTTGATTATGATTGATTTTCATATGGAGACAATCCTTGTAACAATGTGACAATGGACCATGGTTGATTTTCGCACTAGGAAAATCTTTGTCACAATCACGACATTGGACCATGGTTGGCCATGATTATAAACTCCATGGATTTATATTAAATCTAAATATTTATATTATAAACGTGATGAATAATATTATACCCTAGGAATATGAACTCTTAGATTAACAAAGCCAAGGGATTGAGATTATAAACCCAAGGGAATAATAAATCCAAGGGATAAATGCTAAAAACCCAAGGCAATAATATTAAATCCAAGGGATAAATGTTATAAATCAAAGGTATATAGACCCTAAAATAAACATGGGTAATCATGTTTTACCATGGTTGATTTTCATATTCACACAATCTTTGTCACAATGTGACATTTGAACAAGGTTGATTTTCCTATTGAGACAATCTTCGTCACAATGTCACATTGGACCATAATGGACCATAGTTTCGCATGGTTGACCATGATTAGAAACCCAAGGCATTTATATTAAACCTTGGATTAGAATTATAAACTTTATGAATAATATTATACCTTAGGAATATGAACTCTGAGATCGATAAACCCAAGGGATTGATATTATAAACCTAAGGGATTAATTCTAAAACCCCAAGGCATTATAAACCGAAGGGAATAATATGAAACTCAGGGGATTAATATTACAAACACAAGGTATATAAGCCCAAATAAATATAATAAACCCAAGGTATTAATACTAAATCCCCAAGGGAATAATATTAGACCTAAGGGTTAAATATTATAAAAATAATGTATATTAACCCTAAGATAAATATTATAAATCCTAAAATATACATGGTTGACTAGAGTTGATTTTCATAGTGACGCAATCTTTGTTGCATTCAAGGTTGGACTATGGTTGACCATATTTTCATATTGAGACAACATTTAGCACAATGTCACGTAGGACAATGGTTGGTCAAGGTTGACGATGGTTGATTTTCATATTGAGACAATATTTGTCACAGTACGACATTGGACCATGGATGACCATGGTTGTCACAATGTAACATTGGTCTAAGGGATTGACAAACCCAATTTATATTAACCCTTCAATTAATAAACCTAAGGTATTGATATTATAAACCCAAGGGATTAATTATAAAACTCCAAGGTATTATTAACCTAAGGTAATAATATTAAACCCAAGGGATTAATATTATAAACCCAATGTATATAAACCTGAAGATAAAATATTATAAACCTAAGGGAATAATATTAAAGCCAAGGCGTAAATATTATAAACCCAAGGTATATAAACCCTAAGATAAATATTATAAACTCTAAAATAGACATGGTTTACAACAATTGATTTTTATATTTACATAATCTTTGTCACAATGTGACGTTGGACTATGGTTGACCATGGACGACCATGGTTGTCACAATGTGACATTGGACTAGCAGACAATCTTCATCACAATGTGACCATGTTTATTGAGCCTGGTTGATTTACACATTGAGACAATCTTTGACACAATACAACATTGGAACATGGTTGACCATGGTTGATTTTTATATTGCGCCAATCCTTGTCACAATGTGTCATTATTTGGTTTTCATATTGAGAAAATATTTGTCACAATGTGATGTTGGACCATAGTTGATGATGATTATAAACCAAATGGATTTATATTAAACCCAAAAATTAATATTATAAACCATATGAATAATATTATACACTAGGAATATGAACCCTTAGATTAATAAGCCCAAAGAATTAATACTAAAAACCAAGGGATTATAAACTAGAGCACGAATATTAAACCAAACATGTAAATATTATAATCCCAAGGTATAAAAACACTAAGATCAATATTATAAACTCTAAAATAAACATGGTTGAGCATCCTTTACCATCATTCATTTTCATTCTGAGACAATATTTGTCATAATGCAACATTGGACCATGGTTGACCATGGTTAACCATAGTTGATTTTCATATTGAGACAATATTTGGCACAATGTGACATTGGACCATCATTTACCATGGTTGACCATGATTTTAAATGCAAGAGATTTATATTAAAACCTAGGATTAATATTATAAACTCTATGAATAATACTATAAACTCTATGAATAATATTATACCTTAGGAATATAAAGCCTTAGATTAATAAACCCAAGTGATTGATGTGATAAACCCAAGGGATTAATTCTAAAACTCCATGGTACTACAAAACCAAGGGAATAACATTAAACACAAGGGATCAATATTATAAACCCTAAGATAAATATTATAAAACCTAAAATAAACATGGTTGACCATCATTCGTTTCCATATTGAGACAATCTTTGTCACAAAGAAACTTTGAACCATCGTTTATCATGGTTAAGCATGATTTGCTTTCATATCGAGACGATATTTATCAAATTGTTGGACCATGGTTGAACATGATTATAAACACAAGGGATCTATATTAAACCCAAAAAATTATATTATAAACCCTATGAATAATATTATACCCTAGGAAAATGAGATTAATAAATCCAATAGATTAATATTATAAATAGAAGAGAATAATAAACCCAAGGGATTAAAATTAAAAACCCAAGGGATTATAAACCCAACGAAGTAATATTAAACATAAGGAATAAATATTGTAAACCCTAGGTATATAAACCTTAAGATAAATACTATAAACCTTAAAATAAACATGGTTAACCATGTTTTACCATGGTTGATTCTTATATTGAGACAATGTTTTCCACATTATGAAATTTTACCATGGTTGATTTTCGTATTGGTAAAATATTTTCCACAATGTGGCATTTGACCTTAGTTGTGCATGGTTGACCATGATTGTAAACCCAAGGGATTTATATTAAACCCTAGGATTAATATTATAAATTGTATGAATAATATTATACCCTAGGAATATGAACCTTTGGATTAACAAACCTAAGGGATTGATATTGTATACGCAAGGAATTAATTCTAAAACCCCAAGGTATTAATATTACAAATCCTTAGGTAAATATTGTAAACCCAAATGAATAATAAACTCAAGAGATTAGCACAAAAAACGCAGGGGAATACAAAACCCAAAGGAATAATGTTAAACCCAAGGGATAAATATTATAAACGTAAGGTATATAAACCCTAAGATAAATATTGTAAGCCCTAAAATAAACATGGTTGACCAGAGTGGATTTTCATATTGACAAAATCTTTGTCACAATGTGACATTGGACTATGGTTGACCATGATTGATTTTCATATTTTGGCAACCTTTCTGACAATGCGACATTAGACAATGGTTGACCATGGTTGATTTTAACATTGAGACAATCTTTGTCATAATATTACGTTGGACCATGGTTTTCCAAGGATGACCATGTTGTCACAATTTGACGATGCGGCAAGAGACAATCTTTGACACAATGTGGTGTTGGAACATGGTTGACCATGGATGACCATGGTTTTCACAATGCGACGTTGCAACAAGAAACAATCTTTATCACAATATGACCATAGTTGATGTTCATATTGAGACAATATTTGTCACACCGTGACATTGGACCATGGTTGACTACGGTTGACCATGATTGATTTTCATATTGAGAAAATCCAATAATAAACCCTAAAATAAATATTACAAACCAAGTTATAAAGCCTAAAATAAATATTATAATAATTACTATAATAATTATATTATTATTATTGTTGTTGTTGATGTTGTTTTTTTTTTTTCCAGAGAAAAGAGACAGTAACATTTATTAATAAAAGATAAAGTTACATTAGCCGGTTATACAGTAAACAGCCACATGGCCCCAGTGCAAAACGCACTCATAAGCAGCGATAGGCAGTTAACCCGAGAGAGAGAGAGGAAAAGAGAGAGGAGAAAGAAAGGGGAAAAAAGGCCCCAGCACGAAACAACACATGCATCAGGTTTTCCGCCCTTTTTTCTTTTCGACCTTACACCACTCCCCCAAAGGGGGCTCGGTCGAAACAATGACTAACTGGGAAGATTCTTTCAGCTTCCCTGATTCTTTGTCTGAGTCTGAGGAGTCTGAATGATGTTGCCGTTTGTTGCCTCCAATGATCTGATCCCCGGTTGCCATCTCTGCTTTGTCTTGCTGAGTCTCTACTTGATTTGAGTGTGGCAGTGAATCCTTGTTAACTGTTGAATCTTCCTTCTGATTTTCGATTTCAACTTCCTCTATGGTAGTGTCAGCCTCTTCAGCCTCTGTTTCTGCCTCTTCTGTTCCCGAAGGGGCTTTTTTTTTAGCAGTACGCCTTTCTAAGACTTCATTCAAATTCTGCTAGCCTCGAGACTTCCTTTGTTGTGGCTTGCTCTTGCTGGGGCATGCTTTGAGCAGATGACCTGTTTGTTGGCAACCTCTGCACCTGAAGGCTGTGTTCTCATAGTCCAAAGGTTGTTTCCACTGTATATTGTTAAAGGTCAGGAAGATGCTTTCAGGTAGTCCTTTGCTGAGGTCTACCTCAACGCATATCCTAGCAAAGGTGAAAATACCTTTTAAATGTCTATCTGTATCTATCTTTAGCATTCTTCCAAGGGAATTCCCTATAGCTGTTAAGGACTTGAAGTGCCAAAAATGTAGAGGTAGATTATGCAATCTAACCCAAACTGGCATCCTTGAAACCACCTTAGAATTGGCATCAAAATCTGAAAACCATGGAGTGACGAATAACCCTGCACTGCCCCAGAACCATGGGCCTTCATTGAGAATATTATCCCTTACTTCGATTTCCAGAAATGTTACTATGAAAAAGCCCTTTGAGCAAAGGTGAATCTGCCAGTCTTTTGTCCAGACTGTGTGTATCCATTGGTACAGAGCCTCGGTTTTAGGCCAAAACCCGTTAAAACTGCATATAACAGCTTTATTTTCCAAATCTGAATAAATACCTTTTACCTCTGGAAAATCCAACGAGATGGATGGGATTTCTGGGGTTTGATCCACAATGTACTGCCGTGGAGGAGTATTTAAAACTGCTGGTTCTTTTCCCTTTGAAGAGGATTTCCCTTTTGCTGCATCACGATATGAGCCTGTTGGTTTTGAAGTTGATCCCTGAAAGCCTTTGGGACCTGCATCCGCGCTTCCTCCTCTCAGCCTTGTACTTAAGAAGATGGTTGTATCTCTGCCAATACCATAGTGCTGTAACGTAAAATTGTCCTGTAACATTTTACCTTCATGAACCAAGCAAAGTAAATTTGGAGGGATGCCTGAATCAGCCTGAATTTCTTCCTTTAAATTTTTAATCAGTAATCCAGTCCAGATTTTCTTGCAAATGGTTTTCCCTGTTAGCGTCCTTATGAAAATATGGAGTCGTTCCTGTTCTGGGTTCTTTTGAAAAAGCTTGGATTTATTTACCCCAAAGCCTATTACTGAATGGAGCCCATAAGATTTAGGATTCGACCCAGATCTGCAAGCGACAAAGAGGCCCGTATCTAATTCGAGCAGATTCAGAGGGCCGAGAAAAAACCAAGGAAACAGGGATCTGCCCTGTATCCATAAGACGCGGGCAGGGCCTATTCCCCAGGGCAAAAAACCGGCGAAAGAAAATGAATCGGCCAGTGCACTTGCCGCAAAGACATCTGACCCGATCTGGCTTCTAATCATATAACCATGCATTTCCTTACCTCTACTCAGAGCTGCTATGTCAGCACACGCTGGGAGAGCACTAGCAATGGTAACTGAGTTCGGTTTCACATCGGAAACAGTCATTTCATTTAAGAGCTGTAAGGCCCCCTCTCCGTGTGCATTCTGAGCATAAGCTTCTTCATGCATTCGACAAAATAGCTTGAGAGCCTCTTCTCCATCCCCGCTCTGCGCACATCCTGCTATCATAGCACTCCATGTGACCACATTTCTATGAGACATTCTGTCGAACACTTCGCGCGCATTCTCCAAACTCCCACATTTGACATGCATAATCACGAGGGCACTTTCCACAAAGGGATCCGATGCTAACCCCCTTTCTCTAACGAGGCTGTGGACATCCCTGCCGTGCTGAAGATACCCAAGTTCAGCACAGGCTTTAAGAACCCTGGGAAATATGAATTTTTCAGGTTGAAACCCTCGGCCCTTGGCAGCGTAGGTGATGCCCTCAAGCTGGCAATTCCAGTTATCTTCGCATACTATCATATTGCCTCTGTACAGCTCATCACTCTTCAACTCAACCGTCACCACATGCCCTGCTGTCTCGAGAAGCAGCTTCACAGGAATCCCCAAACTTCTGCTCATTGTTTCCGCCTGCTCCCTTAGATCAGTTGTTGATGTTGTTGTTGTTGTTGTTGTTATTATTATTATTATTATTATTATTCAATAATTAACTTTCTATTAATAAATTTGAATATTTCAATAAATAATAATATTATCATAATATTTTTTTTATATATTTATATAATTACCATATTCTTTTATTTTAAACACTTTATTGATTTAATTATAAATATTTTGAAAATAAACTCCTAACATTATTTGTAATCAAAAGTCCCCCGGGCATCGAATGTTCAAGAACGAGAAAATCAACATGAATTCAAAGGTTTAGGTACATCTTCTCTAAGGGTCTATGGGTTGACATAATGGAATATGGGAACATCAAGGAGGTTAGAAGTATCAGGAAAATAGAGTGCCAATGGGTTCAATCTACCTTGAAGTTGTTTGCTCCATTTTCCACCACTATGTCTGACAATGGATTTGAGGGCTGAGTTGGGGATGATAGTTGGGGAGGTATAAAATACCACATCCTTATAAATGGAGAGGGAAGCTAATGCGAGAGACGGGTTAATAATAAAAAATCAAGGCCACTTTTGACTGAGTTATGGGAAGAGGATTCTGACAAAACCCCTGCATAGGGAGGAGGAGAGAATGATGGGCTTGGTGTGTGAGGGGAACCATATGGAGGGGGATAAGAATAATATCACCCCACTATAGAACCTGAAGGAATGGAGGGTATTTCATAAAGTGAAGGGAGACAATCAGGCGATAGGGATTAGAAGAGGGGGGAGGCTTGTAACCTAGGCAAAACATCAAGGCCAAGGGTAAGGGGAGTCACCAAGCTCTCGAAGTCTAGGGGAGGATACATAATATCAAAGAGGGGGAGGGGAGGTGGAAGAGTGGGATAAATAAAATGAGTAGGAGATATATGGATCAAAATCAATACTTGGGATAGGCTTATAGTGAGAGTGGTCCTCGAAAGGAAACCCCCGTTGATAGCCTATCCTCAGATTTTCATCACCGCCAACCTTATGAAAATTACGAGGGCATTAAGCCAAGATATGTCTAGTATGATGGCATAGGAATCATCGGAAGGGAATGCCCCAGTAATCCAGTCATTTTGTTTATAAGTATTTGTTCCTATTCCATGTCAATTTGTTATGGGAGACCCCCCGAAAAACCCAACTCCACCAAGATCCACACCACTTGCTTGTCTTTCTCCCCCAATCATCCTAGGTCCATATAAATGAATCTTCCAATCACCTCCCTGATCTCCTCTAAAAATTGTTGAGTCAAAAGTTGAATGGGCAGACCAGGTAATTTAACCTAGACCATATTATTCTTTGATGTATCTCTGAGAGGGTTAAAGCCAATGTACCATCTATGAATATGGACGAAACTTCACCCCTAACCCAAGGCTTGTTGTTGATGTGCTTCAGATCATACTAGTGTAGAAAACGGAAGTTGTATTGATGATTCATCAATTGATTCATCTTAGGGGTGTAACCCAAAATGGGTGACCATTTTTTTTTGGTCCATTGGCTCTAGCAAATCAGCAAACTCCCAATGACCTATGAGTGCACATTTCTATAGACTAGTAACCCGGTCCCATAGAATGTCATAACTGAAACTCAAGAGTTTTGTTTCCATCGATTTTCTAATGATTCTGCCACAATCCTTCTCCCCTAATTCATGTTCTCTGTCTAGGGTTCTATGACATGTCTCCAAATCCTTTGACTGCATAGTAAGTTTTGCGCTTTCTGAAGAATTGTTTCTTTGTGTGAGAGTTGATTAACTTGTGTTTCCCACATCCAACCTAGTTTTCTAGTATGCCGCCACAACCTCTAGAGTGGATTAAATGAAAGCCTTGTATGAGGATACATCTGACTTGTATATATCCTAATGTTCTATGTGTCGATTTTATGTTTGCATAAAATATGTGTTCACCACGTTAGCATGTAAAACATATGAAGTGGGGAGACTGAGGGAAACCAAAAGTAGTGATCATAATAAAAATACGACACCTATAGAGAAACAAAAAGTGGAAAGAAAATGATACCTGAGGAAAGTGGTATAGATGTCAAGAATAATTAGTCCCCTCACATAGGATGTACCGTCTATAATTCCCAAATCTCACCAAACCTAGCCCACACGTCCATGTGAAGATAGATCCCATAAATTGTATGTCATCGAAAATCGAAAATTCCAATAGAGAATCTAAGTGACCAACACAAAGGCACGTATGGGTTCAGATTAAAAAATCTCTAGCTCCAACTCCAAGGGCATCTATCGCGTATGTGATATCACCTACTTAGATTCCATATCCATACCATTAAAAATGCCCTTCACCAAATGGAGGTAAAAAATGACCAACATGAAAATACCAAGATAGAATTTATTTCCCACCCCCACACTTCTTCCACATATATTAAATAAATTCCATTGTAGAAAGACAGACCACCTCAGGGAGGGTAGTATAGTGATAATCCTCCAAAAACAGATAAAGTGTGTCCCCAGACGTAGGAAATCAATAAAATATACACCTCACAGAAGAATATTGGCTGGTGAAAATGCACTTGGAAAATTTGCCACCCTGAAAAAATGGAGTTCACAGAACACACACTAGCAACTCACAACCCTAATGTGTGAGAGTACATATATCTATTTGTAACAGAAACAAAAACAAAATCCCAAGAATTTCCACCGTGTATGACCGCATCTGAATTTTATGTCTTTGCAAGGTAGAGAGATGATGAAAGTTGATAACCACTTCTTCTGCAAGTATGGAATACCAAGTGAAACTCGGTTCTCCCTAGCTTCTAAATCGCAGTCAATGAACACCACGTTATTTATCCTAGTGAATTTTCGTCGATAGACGTATATGAAGCAACTCTACAACCACGCTAGTAAATGTGGTTGATATACATCGATAAGGGTATATCAACCACATTAATAATTATTAGGTGTACTTGCTCAAGATTAACTATATTTATTATTTAATAATTATATAAATAATTTGAACTATACTATTGTATATTTCAATATTTATGTTTATTATATTAATATTATATTTTATATTATTAGCGTATTATATTGTTATATAATATTAAATTAATATATTTCTAGTTCTATTCCAAATTATAATATAATAAACATAAAACATAATAATAACATTAGGTTATTACTAATAATACTTATTTATCCCTGAGTGTTAGCTATATATAATATATATATATATTATATTAAACCAAAGGGATTAATATTATATAAAACCTACAAATTAATATTACAAAACCAAGGGACAATAAACCATAAGATTAGCAACCCTAATATATTATTATACATATTAGGGATTAACATTATAAATCCAATGGAATAATATTATAAATTGAAGGGATTGAGAACCATACAATTAATTTATAACCTCCACGATTATAAACATTAAACCCTAAATCCAATATTGTAAACTAGAATAAAACATAAACCCTAAACCTAATATTGTAAACTAAAACCTTAAATCTAGGGGATTAATAAACCAAAGAGATTATTAATATTATAAAACTAAGTGATTAATAACTACAAAAGATAAATATTGTAAATCTAAGGGATTAATATTATAAACCATATGATTAATATTAAACCCTATGATTACAGGACTAATATTAAACACTAGGATTAATATTAAACTCTAAGATTTATATTATAAACCCGAGGGATTATAAACCTTACTATTAATATTGTAAATCCAAGGGATTAAAAATTGTATGATTAATATTATAGACCTAAAGATTGTAAACCCTAAATCAAATATTATAAACTAAAATACTAAATCCTCATTCAATAAACTGCAATGTGATGTATTATTGTCATAATGATTGTCAAACTGCTTGTCACATTGCAATGATTCTTGTCACACTGCAATGTTGGATAAATTTTCATGCCATTTCATTGTCACAATATTAAACGCTAATAGTAGAAACAAAATATTATAAACCTTGACATTACATAACCCAACATTATTATACACCCTTGAGATGAATATTATAAAGCCAAGGGATTAATATGCTAAACTCCAATGATTAATAAACTCAAAGAATTATTGATATTATAAACCCAAGAGATCAATGAACCCAAGGGATTAGTACTAAAACTCAGTGGATTAAAATTATAAACCTTAAGGAATAATATAATTAACCCATAAATTAATAAACCTAAGAGATTATTAATATAATAAACCTAAAAAATTAATAAACTCAAACATTTATTAATATTATAAACTTAAGTGATAATAAATCCAAATTAATATTAAACAATAAATTATATTATAAACCTAACTCTAATTATTATAACCTAAAATTATAAAATATAATATATAACTTTAATATTATTAGTATTAGAATGCTAATATTAATATTTTTTTAATTTACTTATAATATTAAAATTAAAGTAATATTTCAAATAAAATAAATTACAGCTAAGTTAGTTGAAATGCGTGTTTTGATCTTCCATAGGGTCCGGAGAGAGAGCAACTTCCCCTTATAAAGCACGTGTTCTGTGCAACTACTTAGGTTATTAATATTATAAATACAATATTATAAAATCTACTATCAGAAACTATAATATTATAAATTTTAATATTAAATTATATTTTGAATTGAATAAATTATAATATAACATAATATCACGATATTTATCATGAAATTGATTGTCTCACATTACAGGTACTATTGTACCATTCTAACACCACAATATTAAACCTTTATATTAAACTAAATATTATAAACCATTAGATTAATTATTATAAACCCCAAAATTAATATATTAAATTCTAGAATTATAAGCGCTAAGATTAGTATTATAAAGCCTTGAGATTAATATTATCCAAGAGATTAATACAAAATATAACCTTGGGATTAATACTGTAAACCCTTGTGATTAAGAAACCCAAGAGATTAATATTATAAACCCAAGGTATTATTTATATTATAAATTCAATAAAGGATTATTGATAATATTATTAATATTATGGTTTGTTATATTAATAATGGAAGACTACATTTGACCATGATGATCTAGGTTGACCTTATCTGACCATATTAACAATGGTTGGCCATGTAGAGGATGGGTTGACCTTGATTTTTAAATGTTGAAAATGGTGACCATGTTTGACCAATTATTACCATGATCAACTATGACTTGGTTTCCCATGGTTGAACATGAATGACCATAGTTGATGAAAGTCAAGCATGTTAAAGAGAGTTAAATATGGTTAAAAATGGTTGACCATGATGACCATAATTAACTATGGTTAATCATAGTTAACTAGTGTTATCATATTTGATGATGGTTCACTATGGCTAGACTATGGTTAAAAATGTGTGACTATTGTTAAACATCACTATGTTTTCACTATGGTTAATAATATATTTAGTGCAATTGAACATGTTTTAGTATGATTGTCTATATTCACATATAAAGATTGACTACGTTATGTCATCATCTTGACCATTATTAAATATGTTTAACATAGGGTTGACCAACTATAATTATAGTTAACTATCTAAACATGCACCTTAATATATATATATAATATATATAATATATATATATATATATATATATATATATATATATATATATATGATATAATATAAATATTATTATAATTATTATGTCAATGACATTCCGATTGTTATATTATTTTGGTGATGGTGCAAAATATTTTTCTAATGTGCATATTAAAAATTAGCATTCCGAAAGTGGTGACTATCGTCAACGACAAGGCACTGAAGTCCAATATACGCATCATCCTCCTAAAAACATAAAACATCATACTTCAATAAATATAAAGATAAAAGTACCAACAATAAAACTAAAGCTAAATTTATTTTGTGAATAACTTCACTAATTAAAGTTTACGATCCAATTAGGATGTATGTTTAATAGATGATGCAATTAAAAATGTTCTTATAAAAAAAACAGAGCACTCACATTTATCTCATCTCATTTGGACTTTAAAAGAACATCACACTCACATTTATCTCATCCTATTTGGACTTTAACATAAAGAAATGCGTGTAGTTTTTAATTTATTTACGGGTATAGTTTACTTTACTTTTATTTTTTAATGTTTTCTTGCGAGTTTTTTAATTATAAAATTTAATCCTTAAATTACTAAAAAATAATAATTATAAATATAACGATTAAAGTATTAAAATAAAATTAATGCTATATAATATAATTATAAATTTAGTAATTATTAAAATTTACCATTAAAATATTAAAATAAAATTAGCACTATATAATCTTATAATATTTTAAAAGGTATATTAATTTACAAAAACATAGAATAATTAAAAAATAAAAACAAAATATTGTGAAGATTGTTGGACTGAAAATTGATAAACTGAATTGCTCATGTAATTTCAAAAAACTTGATTGAATTACTTTTTTTATTTCAGAATGATATATTCGTAAATAATATCTTTAATTTTATCTATAAACTAACAATGAATACTTCTCTGTGGGAATTTCAAAGTTCATTGCCTTCATTTCAAGTCTTCCAATATTTTTCTTGATCACTCTTCCATTGTTAACATTAAATATCATGGAGACTAGCATTATCACACCTATGAATATTTTGCTCATTTGAATTAATCAACTAATTTTGTTGAGTGTTCACAGTCTTCGTAGGATCGATTGCCATAATATTGAGCATTGTAACACTACTAGTTGTTATAGTTTAAAATAAACGGGTCCTCGCAAGACATGTTGCAATGAGCCTGAGTGTTGTAGCACTAGTTTCCATGAACCTTGGCATTATAGTTAAAAACAGACATTGAAAATCATGCAAGGTAGGGATTCTTGAATTGGAACCTTGTCTAGATTGCATCTAATCTCGTATACCAATGAACAATGAAGATAAGTAGGAGTTACCTCAAATCTAACCAATGTAAAACATGCGTTCGTATGAATCTATAACCACTTCTTTGCATGGTGACCAGGCACAAAGTTGGTTGCAATCTTGATCAAGACCGTTTAACTCTTGTCGATTTTTCGAATAAACAATACAGGGTTTTGGTGTGAGGTTTTAATGCACTTAATTGTTTTTTCCGATCGTTTTTACTAGCCTTGGTTTCGCAAATGCTACCATTTCACACCTCCCGAGGTAAATTAGGTGTTCATTCTTGTATTCATGGTTGGTCTGCTTCGACTCTATGGGTGCGTTATGCCTTCGCTTGTTTCTTGTGGTGGTGTATTAGCATTGTGCCTTCGCTTGTTCCTTGTGGTGGTTTATGAGCACTGTGCCTTCGCTTGTTCCTTGTGGTGGTTTATTTTGCTGGTTCTTATAGGTTTCAAGTCGACTTTCAATCTGCAAGTTGTTTCATTTTTTTTGTTGTTACCCACCTGAGTCTTTGTCTCTACTCTGCTCGTGATGATTTTTTTTGGTGTTGCTTCTAATGTTGATCTGGCTCTGTGTAACCACAGGTTCTTTCTTGCCATTGTGGTGGGTGGCTCAACAAACACTACTTAAGGTAATTTTTTGTTTCAATTTCATTTCTGCATCTCATTTTTATGTCTCTAACCCTCTGGCTCCTTGGTGAGCAGGTAAAATTATCCTATGCCATTTCTGTTGGGAGAAACCCTTTGGCGAGAGATTCGGTTCTCATCCTCTAGCTCAGAGTTAGGCCTTTTCCATGTAAATCCCTATTCCTCCCTTCGTTTATTTGCTCACTGTCCTTTTGTTTTGTTTTCCCTTCTGGTTTCTTGACTACTCGCCTTGTTTTTGTGGTGGTGTGTAGGTCGTGCCTAGAGAACGCTGCTCCATGACCTCGTCCTTGGGAGTCTTCACAAGCTTGGGGAAAAATAGGGTAGCATCCCTCCATGGCTGTATTGTGGTTTTTCTTTTCTTTACTTGCACAATCCTTATTTGGGTATAACCCTTGGGGTTTCGCTTTCTCCGTGTGTTTGTATGGTTTCATGGGTTTTCACACACTCATTGTTTGACTAGTCTTGGCCTGCAAATCGTTGCTTTATCAGTGTTCGTGGGTTTTACAACCCTCTACTATTTTGCATTATATAAATTTATAATGAACTGTTAAATTTGGAAATGTAAAAAATGTACATGTGTGCTTGAATGCTAAATGTAAATGTGCTAGGTTTTTTTTTAGGAAGGGTATGATATATTTGCTGGCTTTGCCTTTATCTAGTCTGTGGTCTAAGATGCCTTCAGTCACAAGATTTTTGTCGATGTCATTCGGCCTCTTAATGAATTATTTCACTATTTTTCTTTAACCAAATGTCTGAAACATTAATGCACAAGAAAAGAAGAAATTGTCTTACTTCCTTAATGACGGGTTCTAGATTCATTTGCCTTCATAGATATTTAAGAAAAAATTGTAATTTCAAATTCTATGTGGTTTTTTCTCTCTAAATGGTAGCATCCTTCATGAGGATCTCGTTTTTTCTTTTTAATGCCTTACTAGTAGTCTCTTACAGTTGAGGAATTGTTCCTCTGTTACCTTTGAGTTATATAAAAGTTTTTTTAAACATACTCTTAACTAATCCTATTTTTCTTGCTTGCTTAAGTTTTAAAGGACAATGGATATGTCAACCTTAATTTAAGTAAATAAAAAAATAAAACAAAATTTGAAATGATTTTCTTTCTTTCCAGCAAAAATAAAAAACTATTTCCAGTTGTCCCCTTTTCAGTCTGATGCTCCTGCATTAGGCTCCTGGGGTAAATTAAACTCAGGGCTCCTGTCCATGAGCTTTTTAATAGAGGACACATCACTTTGAATCTGACCAGCATCTAACCAATAACTATCTTCTATAGGATGGCCCTTCCACTTGACTAGGTACCACAAATATTCTTTTCTTCGAGTCCATTTTGCCAACTCGGTTTCTAAGATCTGTTCGATCTCTAAAGCCTTTGTTGGGGGCATCTGTTTAATCCATGAGTCATTCTCATTCTGGGTGTCCTGTGTTCATCTTTCCGAATTGTCTTCTTGATTTGATGCAATGTATGGGTATAGATATTCCACATTAAAAATGGGTGAGATTTCTAGACCTCGAGGTAACTGCAACTCATAAGTATATGCAGAAAGCCTTCGAAGAATCCTGCAAGGCCCAATTTTCTTCCATTTTAACTTGTTGTATTCACCTTTAGGAAACCTTTCCTTTTGTAGGTGTGCTAATGCCAGGTCCCCTACGTTGAATTGTACCTCTCGCCTTTTCAAATTAACTTTTTGTTTGTACCTTTGGCTGATCTCTTATAATTTTAATTTCACCTGTTCATGAAGATCATTTATTGCCTTTGCGAAATCTTCAACATTAGCACTCTGGCGCTCCAACTGACCCAAATCCCGCAACTCATGTATTCCATGTGGGTGCATTCTTTATAGGATCTGGAAAGGACTACTGCTCATGCTTTTGTTGGGAAAATCGTCATAAGAAAATTTTGCTTGTGCATGTACACGATCCCACCGTCAAGAATTTTCACCAACGAGACTCCTTAATATATTTCCCAGACCTTCATTCACCACTTCGGTTTGCCCATTGGTCTACGAATGATAAATTGAGCTGAAGTTCAATTTGGGTCTAACATTTTCCATAAGGTCCGGCCAAAAAGTCCTGTAAAATTTATGTCTCGGTCTCAAATAATAGATCTCAACAAGCCATGTAATCTGAATATCTTTGTGAAGAACAAATGTGCTACATGTGTGGCATCACTGGAAATCCTATACATAATGAAATGTGCCATTTTGGTGAAACGATCCACCACCACCATGATGGAATCGAATCCCCGTTGTGTCTTTGGTAGACCTAAGACAAAGTCTAAATTCACTGAGTCCCGTGGTTTGTTTGGAATAGGTAAGGGTGTATACAACCCTATGTTATGGCTGTGTCCCTTTGCAAGCTGACACACTTTGCATCTAGTCACAAACCTTTGTACATCTCTACGCATCTGTAATGACCCATCATTAATATAAAGAGCACACTAATATTAGCATGCATACGATGCATGCATATGATAGCTACATATGCATGTATCACATGCACCGCACTAGTAACTATATTCTAAATTAAATAAAAATATTAAATATCGTGACACTCCTTCAAATTTTGTATTCGCATTCACCCATAAGCACATATATTACTTAATGCATCATGATTAATGAACAATTACCAATGATATTAAGTTAAAAAGTATGAAGTAAAAGGATTATAAAAGACACATGTTAAAAATTAATCTAATCTTAAAAGATTGTCATATCATCATATATCTTAGAAAATTAATATATATGATGATATAACCATATTTTAAAATTAGCTTAATTTTTAATATCTGTCTTTTATAATCCTTTTACTTTATACTTTTTAACTTAATATCATTGGTAATTGCTCATTAATCATGATGCATTAAGTAATTATAATCGTTCATGCCTACCAGTTACTTATCAATGAGTGAACCACCTCATGAGCTTGATTGCTATTATTGAGAATTTGTTTGCCCTCCACATACCCCGTTTTCTCCATAGAGACCAAAGTAGGAAGAAGCGGTTGAGGTCTATTGGCAATTATTTTGGAAATTATCTTATACACCACATTGCATAAAGCTATAGGTTTGAATCTATCTGGTGTCATAGCATTGTCATATTAGGAATAAAGGAGATGAAGGATGTGTTGACTGCCTTGAATATTGTTCTATTATTCATGGAATCCTCCACCACATACAATATATCTTGCCTGACAATACTCCAACATGCTTTAAAGAAATCTACATTGAAACCATCCAGGCCTGGTGCTTTTCCATTATGCATTTCTTTGATTACTTCACTGACCTCCTCTTCATTCACCGGCCTATTAATATTATAATTATCCTCTCTTGTTACTAGCTTAGGAATGTGATTTGTGAAGTCCCTGATAAATTGAGATCTATCTAAGAGAGGTTCCTCAGCTCTGCCTTGAAAATGTTGAACCAACACAACTTCTATTTCTTTGTGGTTATTGAGACGATGGCCTCTAGAATCCTTGATCATTGAGATCATGTTGTGAGACTTGTGCTCCATTGTAGACATGTGGAAAAACCTTGTGTTTCTATCCCCTTCTTTTAGCCATTGTACTCTTGATTTCTGTCTCCAAAATATTTCCTCTTGTTTGCCTAAGTCCTCCCATTCTTGTTGATGCTTGTTAGCTTGTTCACTTCTTTCCCCATCAAAGCCATCAGTGATTAGGGTTTGATTAATTTCTTGCATTTTCCTTTCAGCTACTTTTTTAGCTTCAAAAGTATTGCCAAACTAATTCTTATTCCAATGTTTCAGCTTGAGTTTGATATGTTTCAATATTTTGTGTAAAAGAAACATTCTTGTCCCTTGGATTTGCAAATGTTCTTTCCACCATTTTTCAATGTTGCTAATAAAGTCTAGATGGGTGAGCTAGATATTTTCAAACCGAAAAGGTCTATTTTTTCAGGTTCCTATGCCAGTCACCTCAAGTTGAATAGGTCAATGGTCCAAGCTACCAAAGGGGAGAATCCTAGCTATCATGTCAAGGCCTGTGAGCATAAGGTCCTATGAGATAATGAGTCTGTCTAGCTTTGAGGCTACTTGAGACACTCCTCCTCTTTTGTTGTTCGAGGTAAAGAGGCCATCACTTGTATCTGTGTCAACTAGCTTCATGTTGTTTATAAAATTCTGAAATGCTATAGAGGCCCTGCCTAGATTTCTGGTCCCACCCTTTTTTTCTAACAGGGATTTTATCATGTTAAAGTACCCTCCCAAAATCCATGGTATTCTTAAATGTCTATCTCTTAGATCCTCTAGAGAAGTAAGCAGAGTGAGTTTGTCGTCAGGCTTCTATGGACCATAAACATTTGTTATTAAATAAATTTCCCTATCTCCCAAAGGCTGAATAACCACTGATAAATAATTCCTAGATGCTTTGGCATCCACTATGCCTATTCTTTGAGGGTTCCAAAGTGTGAGAATACATCTTGATTTTTTATCTGCTTTGAATTCTAGAAATTCATATCCATTGAGCCATTTTCTATGTATTTCTCTTATTTTTTGGATTGAACATTTAGTTTCCTGGATGAAAATCATATCTGGAGTTTCTTCTTTCATTCTAGTGTTAAGATTATTTTGTTTCCTTTTACTTCCTAGACCTCTAATATTCCAAGATGTGAGCTTCATTAAGAAATATTTGTAAAAGAGTAGCTAGTTAGATCTTTCATCTTACCTGAGTCTATCATGAGTTTTCCACATTCTATTAGTAACTCGTTTTGTTTTTTTCTTCCCCTTTTCCTTCCTGGGTTTCTCGGAGTGACTCCTAATGTGGTTTTCAAGGTTTTCACCCCTTCATTGCCCTGTCTGCCGAGGTTTCTTTTACTTCCCAACCCTCTTGCCTGACTTCTCCACTGAAAAAGCTGTTGCACTCTATTAATCTTCTCTTGAGGTAATGAATCCATACCTGCCGTGGTACCATGTTTCAGGAATTTTTCCAGATCTAGATGTTCTCTTTTGAGAATATCCCACAATTCATGATCATCCATTTCCACCTCACTTGGGGTCATTTCTTGGTCCATTTCAAGTTCCATGTTGCTCATCATAGTCTCCTTTTGTTGGTTAATATCCTGTGTCTCCTCCATATTTTCTTCCTTTTCCTTCTCCCCTGGGTTGTCCTCCATGGCTTGATTTTCCTTTTCTAACTCCTCTTCTTCTTCCAGTCTCTTGTACTTGTTCTGGTTTGTTTTCTTTTTCTTCTTGTGGTTTTCCTTTTGTAACCTTTTCCCTCCTTTACCTCTATTTCCCTCCTTGTGAAATATGTCAGTTTATTTCTCTACTATAACTTTAATTCTGGTCTTTGTATTGTTGAGAGGGAATTCCCTAAATAGATGCCCATGTTCATGGCATTTGCAGCATCTGAAAGGAACATGTTCATAATCCACTGCTTGTACCCATTCTTCATCAAAAAATTCCAAAATCACTTCATTTGGTAGAGCTCGAGAGAGATCCATCTCCACACATATACGGGCGAAGGAAGTGTAATTTCCCCTTCTATTTGCCTCAGATATTTTAACAAAATGCCCTAGTTTATTCCCTATTGCTGATAAATATTCTGGTTGCTAGTAATCTAGTGGTAACGAGTAGATTCGTACACAAATTGGGACCGAAGTGAAAGTCTCATGCTTCGGGACAAAATCCATCATCCAAGGCCACATATAGAGGCCTACAACTACATAGAAGTAGGGCCCTCCTTCAAACACCCCGTCTTTATCCTCAATGTTAGTGAAGACTACAATGAAGAAACCCTTTGATCCAAGGTGTAGGTCTATATCCCCTTTAGGTTTCTAATGATATTTAATCCATGACTGTAGCACTTTCTCCATTGGCCATAACCCTATAAATTTACAAATGATTTCATATATCGTCATGTGATCCCTATGCGCCTGCAACGCTGGATCACTTAACACCACTCTAGGTATGATGGTGGCCTTAAGCTTACATGGACCATTTTGTCTTTTGTTTTCAGCTTTCTGATTCTTGTTCTCTTCTCCTTTTTCTCTTTTTTCTTCCTCCCTCCTATTATTCTGCTTCTGTGTGTCTTCATTATCCAGCTTCCCTTCTCCTAGAAAACCTTTTTCAACCTCTAGCAATTTCTTGCCACGGCTGGAAACTGCCTGACTAAAGGAGGGAGTCTTGCTCCCCCCCTTATGCCCCTCCATGGTGCCCAACACTTGATTTATTTATGTAAACCCTAGCTCCTACCACTCCCCTGCTCCCTTCGTTCGTCTACCAGAAACAAAAATAAATTCAACCAACTCACTGCTCTTATAAGAATTGGAGCACCAATGATTTTAAATCAAAATATTCATTTTTGTTATTTAAATTTGTTTTTTTGAGTGTATATATATGGATTAAACACCCTAAAAAACACCTAAGGCACTTCGATTGTGCAGTGATTACCCATAAAACTTATGATTTCAACAAATTACTACCGGATTTTAAAGGAATTAAACCGGAAAAACCCACCAGAAAAACATCCAAAAATTCACACTAAAAACCACTAGACTCTATCCATTTTAGTAACAAAGCTTTTTCTCAACTTACGTCCATCTAACGTCACCTTCACCTAAGCATCTAGTCTGTGTATTCAACGACTGTCATCTTTTTAAGAAATAGGTGGAATTTAACTTTACAATTCATTAGCCCAATATTGTACATGATGGTTGGGGGAAATCAAGGGTTAAATTTGACCGGTCCCTCTACCCATCATGGAATTTTTTAATGACGGTTTTAGTTTTAAACTACCCTTCACATGAGTTTTAATATTTAGTTTTACCCATCAATAAAAAATTATCCAATTTTATTTTAGAAATGTATCAAAATTATGTTAACACTTTATCTGACTTTTGATAACCACACTATTTTTATTTTATTTTTCTAATACTAACCTAATACAAATAATTATATTAAAACAAATCATCATAAATTTATATTCTATTAAAAACTTATAAACAAAAAAATTCGCTCACTCTGCCTTAACACTATATTCCATTTTTTTATCTCTCAAAAATGTTTATTCCATCTAAAAAAATTAGTCCATATTATATAGTTTTCCTTCCATTAAACATAAAAAATGAACCAATATCAAAATTTTGAGGAAATTTTAATATGCCATAAAGCACTCTTTAGTCAATCTAAAAAAATTAGTCCATATTGTATAGCTTTCCTTCCATTAAACATAAAAAATGAACCAATATAAAAATACAATTTTGTGGAAGTTTTAATATGCCATAAAGCACTGTCTAGTCCATCTAAAAAATTAGTCCATATTATATAGCTTTCCTTCCATTAAACATAAAAAAGAACCAATATAAAAATACAATTTTGAGGAAGTTTTAATATGCCATAAAGTAATTCTATTTCTTGAGGTTGTTAAACTGTGAGTTTTATCATAATTCGTTTCAATGGCATATCAATAGTAGCAAGTAAAAATCAGTAAAAAACACTATTTTCCTGGAATGCTTTCACGGGTGAGGATGGAATTATAAATTTGTGTAAATGCAATTTAAAATCTATGGAATTATAGAAAAAATATACAAGCTATGAAGTTATATTTGTTATTACATTTTCAAAAGTTAGTTTAATGGGTTGAGTTTTTGTCGCTGAATATTTCACCAATTGAAATGTCAACCACCTAATACTGGTGAACCACTCTTAAAAAAAATATCACATCACAGCCACCCAATACTCGTGAACCACCCTTAAAAAAATATCACTAGTTATTACATTACAGTTACGACATAATAATGTTACCACATAAATATATTTATAAAAAACAAAGAGAATTGAAGGCAAACTTTGGACAGGAAGCAAGGTGAGAAATTGTAGCCTTATGATGTCCACATGAATATATTAATCGAAATATATGCCCATGGGAATTATAGCAAAATTGCAAGATTCTGAAAACTCTTTTGAAAACACACACACATTGAAATTTCATGACAAGAAGAAATACTAACAAGATTGGATTGTGGTGCATTTATTTGGATTAACAGTGAGACCTAGATTTGACTCTCCTCGAACAAGGAACTCAAGCTCCAACATTATTCGGACCTGAAGCTCCAACAATTTTATAACACTATTCAGACCTCAACCTCCAACAAATTTCCAGCACTATTTGAATTTCAGACCTCAAGCTTAGACAAATTTCCGCAGACCACACCGAATACGAAATCTTGATCAAGGCTCAAGAGTTGTTGAATTTTTAATGTTAGTGTTACATGAACATGGATGATGCTAAAGGTAGCTCGACTGCCAGGCTGGGAAATTTACCAAATGTGGTTTCAAGTTGCAGGTACTAAATCTATATGTCACATAACTCGACGAAAGTTGATAATCCTCATGTCCATGCAAAGAAGGCAATGATTCCAGATTCCAATTTCCTAGATAGGGTTGAAGATTCCACTGCCATTCCTAATTTCTTATTATTCCTCCAAATTGGCGAGGAAGGTCAAGTTAGAAGTTAGGAGGCCTCAAACCATGTATTTGAAGCAAATTCAATGTTGTCAAAAAGTACAAAGGACGCTAAAGTTACCGTGTGCAAACGAGATTATCGGGGTAATAGTACGATGGGAAAATTCGATTCAATGCTTATTTAAGTTTGATGGTGCATTGCAAAATCAATTAATTACAAACTTAGTTTTACACACGTGATGCCATCAATCAACCATGAAAAAAATACGGGGTTAATTGGTTGTAACTCGTTAACATCACCCTAAACTAACCCAACAAGTTTGATGGGAAAAATAATTTGAAAATAATTTTGTCATATTCTGTTTAGTAGATAGATATAATTAACAATATTTCAATTCTAAATTTTTTATTTAAAAATAAAGTTAATATTAAAATTTTAATAAAAATGTGTTATATTTTAGATTAATAATTAAAAATGTTTGTATTTTAATTTTTCTAACATTTATGGCTGCGACAAAATATAACGAAACTGAACCATAACCCCAAACGTTTTATATCAATCCAATGGAGGTTGGTAGCGGGTACGATTAATAGATAGCGGAAGTTGGGCTGGCGCCGAGAGTGGAGCAGCATCTATTTAATTTCAAATATTTTAAAAGCAGAAAATATCTGTGTGCGCAGTAAGTGAATGCATGCTACTACGAGCATGACTTTTAAGTTCTATAAATTTTAGTGGAACTTTAAATTAATTCAAATATTCAAATAAATAATTTCATTAAAATTCAATAAATTTTAGTAGATCTTTAAAATATTCAAATAAATAATGTCAAATTTAATTGATACCCCACTTAAAATTAAGTATCATCTTAAATATTTTAATTTTAGTTTTAAGTACCACTCAACTTCTTTGCTATGCTTCATATCCTTTCCCAAAATCATAAATATTTTAAATATACACATAAATTGAATCTTGTGTTTGTGTCAGTATCTGTCATTATGACACTTTTCTCAATTATTTACCAGCCAGTGCAGAACCCTGTAAGGAAAATCTCGACAGGCATAAACCAGAAGAATCAATTCGCCGGGGTCAACCCTGGGACTACTACTTCCTGAGACCATCTCAGAAGCAAGCGGATTCAACCTACTATTCATAATGAAGAAGAAGAATTTTTCAAGTTGATCCGGGATTGACTTCGGGTGAACAGAGATAGCTTGAACCTATTCAGCTAACCTGAATCAGATCCAAGCTACTAGATTCTGCCATAGCTAACCTGAATCAGATCCAATCTGGGCTACCTCAAACCTGAAGGCGGATAAACTAGATCTGCCGCTGGTGAATCTGGAACTTTATTTAAAAGTGCTTACTAAGCACGGCAGGGACTTGTTGCTTGCAACTCCCCTTGTTTTATATATACGATGCAATAGGTAAAGCTCTTCGGAGTAGGAAAAAAAGCATTGGCAAAAGATCTCAACCATTTTATAATGGTTACGGTTCACATTATAGTAATTTTATGACCTGCCAGGTAAAATTCCATACCATGATTGGATCAGATTCATAAAATGTTGACGAAGTTACAGATGCTTAAATATTTTCTATGATCTTGTCAAGCCTTGTTAATTTTAACATGAGGTAGATCAAGTGGATTTGTTTGATGCACTTTTGAAGTCCCCGTTATATTTCAATGTGCCCACTTTTAAGTTTTTGGACATGATTGATTCTCTTAGAAAAATTAGAAGGGCCTTGTAACATTCAGAAACTTTGAAAGCCGCACATTAGAAGATGTAGGCAAATCGAGTAGCTGCCAAGTATTGAAAATTTCGTATATTTGGAGCAATTGTGGGCATATGATGTGTGAAGCTGAGGGATTGGGGCAGCTGACAGTTTCCATTACTAACATCAGATGGTGAAGAACTGCCCTGGATTGAACCTTCTACGTTCGATGTGCTTGTATATCGCAAACTGCAGTGGGGTGGGACAGTAGTCGAGCAGCTGCTCAAAGCAGAAGAATGCAGTTTTACCAACCATTTAATAAATAGTCATGGTGCCCAGTAAAGGCGGTATATATTAATGTTTGATGTCGTGAGAAATTTGTTTTAATTAATAAAAATGACTATTCTGTATATGTTGTTGTAGTGTAGTGCAAGAATCATATGACAGCTTGAGCTCCTCCCGATGGATAGAGATGGATTAATGTGGATATAAGGTTTACTCAAGAACTGTACAATCTGGCTTTTACTTTGATATTTATCCATGGTCTATTTTCAAGAAGCCCAGCTACGTCATTGAATGGGTTTATTCAACAGCGTCAGATAAGTAGCCAATTTTTTTTTTTTCCAAAAAATTATTAAATTTGGCTGCATCCTTGGTATAAAATATCAGCATTTCACCTATAATACTTTTGGCAAATTCCAAAGTTTAGTAGATTTCTTTAATATATATTGTTAAGACTTCTTCTTGATATAAGAGGATATGTAACGTACACTTTAGTTAGGTGTGCTGCTGTGGGTGACTACCAAAATGGTTATAACAAGAGAAGTTATAACCAAGAGAATTTCTTGTTACACGTGGTGCATGCGCTAAAGTTTTTGCAGGTTTCTTTAGATTCTTTATATAAGAAGATATGTAACTCACAATGTAATTTGGAGAGCGGCTACATGCGACACACTAAAATTTTATTGCTCTTTTCTAACGAGTAGAATAATAATTGATTTTTTTTGCTATTTAATTAGCTAGAGATTAATCGTTTATTTGTTCTTTAGTTTTAATATTTATGCTGTAAGGCATTTCCCTCTGAAACCCATCCCCTTTTTGCTTACCTGTCATCCTTGCACACCCTACGATTGCACACCCTACGATTAAATGTTAGACGATTACACAAACTTGAACCGTCGATCGATCCTCCCTCTGAACTGTTCAGCTTACGATTACGAGAAGGTGAAAAGATGGGGCGCCGGCCAGTGGGCTAAGCCTGAATTTCCGACAATGTCGATCACACCATGAGCAGGCAAAGCCGGCGCAATTACGCCAGGATTCAGGTGACATGAAAATGGTACTGCCTGCTTCTTTACCCTAATTTTGTTTCTTCATTTAGGTGAAATCTCATGGTTAACAACAGCTTTAACATCATGTAATGGAAAGCATGCAGGGATCTGATCATCCACTTACAATAGACGCCGAAGAAATCGATGGCAGAATAGAGCAGAGAATCAAAGGCGAATTGCGGTATCTGGATGGAGAAACTTTCATGGCGTCGTCGACATTGAATAAGAGTGTCCGCACTTCGTAAGTATCTATCATGGAAACTTTCTGCAAATTTCTTTACAAATTCCAGGATTGCTGACAAGCCTGTCGATGATGCTTTTCAGGTTGTGTAGTGGTGTGAGCAGAAACACCACTAGCGCATGGGGCAATCACTATATTATTGGCATTTATATATTACATAAAATATTTGTGTTTCTGTAAAGGTCCGTTGTTTTAGCCTCTGGTTTCTTTTTAAAAATTGTTATTATTCAATAATGTGAAGCATGCTTTGTCAATGCAAATTGTGTATATCAGATTTTCATGTTAAAAAGGTTCTCCAATGATAGTGAGTGCACGTTGACCTCATTTCTATAAGTTTCCTGCTCTATGATGTTACTTTTTTTTTGGTGTTCTTTGAAGCTTTTGATTATCCTAAATTATTGGTTTTCCCACTCGCTCATTTGTGCCAGCGTAATTGCATCTAAAATGTTGTTTGCAAACATCATTTTTTTTTTAATTATTGTCAAGATTATAAGAAATTTCAGTTATTCAACACTTTTGATGCATTAAAAAACATTGTTATGGGATCTAAATCTAAAGCAAATTTGCTCCTCTGTTTGCAGATAAGAATCATAAGTTGCAGGTGCCTGGCATCTTGACAGAAAATTCAACCGATCCGAGTGTAAGTGTAAAAAGGGCTACTTTTGAAATTTCCTTTTATTGATGATTATTTTTCATTGTCTACCTCAAAGCTCTTCTCACCCTTTTAAGATTTTGCAGTTTCCCACAGGTGGTCTAAAGACTGAGCAACATGCAGATCAAGATCCACATATGACCACTTTCTTGACGTTCTTGTGCTGAAAAACCTCCCGAGCTGTGGAGCCTTCGCCACCTCCAATGATGAAAACACTTTTGAGGCTGAAATCACAAATCGTAATTACAACTTACAAACACGACACGGACATCTTTGCCGACATTTAAAAAAAAATTAATAGGAAACCTCTGAAAACTTCATTGTTGTCGATGTGGTGTAACTAGGGTTAAACTTTCTCAATTCATTTTCATTTTTAATGTTATAATCTCTTTGAACTGTTCTGCACTCACTATTTCCCAATCGCACGATGTTCTCTTGTAGGGTTCACATGATCTTTAGATATTTTACTTACCCATGGTGTTTTAGATCATCTGCCAAGTCTGGCATCAAACTTTCAATTTCATGTTCAATGGTGTTTCTTTCCACACAGAGATGCATAGGAAACCTCTGAAAACTTCATTGTTGTCGATGTGGTGTAACTAGGGTAAATCCTTGTGGCCTGAGTTTCAAGCACTTAAGCACTTAGAGAGTCGAACCCATGACCTCTAGGACACAACCCGTAACCTCTCCTACTTGGGAGACAGATGTTGCATATGGCTTATGACTACTAACCCTTGAGGCTAATGGCATTGTCTTTTTTAACTTATGGAGGGTACACTCACAATTCCTAGATCGCATATTGTTTTCTTCTTGACTTCCTCTTATCTTGGCACATTCCAGAAACTTTGTTTATCTATGATTTTTTTATGATGTTTTTGATCATCTGCATGTGTAGGTTATGTCGGCTCATACTTTGTATTTGTCTATCTTCTTCTTGCAACTGTGGAGCTTGGTTGGGCAGTTTTTATTTTATCAATGGCATTCCTGGCATTTCTATATCTTGCCAATTTTCTACTGGTTTATTTCTGGTAACTTGTCCCTATCCTCTGCTTTTTATGGATGTCAGTGGTCACTGTCTCCATTCTTTGATTTTTATGAATATTATTACTCGTAACTTGTCTCTGTTCATTTTTCTTACTGTTATTTGGGAGGAGAAAGTATCATTGGATTACCATTTGCCTGAAGTAAGATTAAGCCATTCTCTAGCAAAAGAATTTGTTATGGTATTGTAACTTTGTTCTTTGACCTTAGAAAGTATGAAGAAACCTCCCTTTTTTATTGTTTTCAATCTTCTTCCAAATATATTTGATGGTGACGTGTTCAGTACAATTTTATTTTTCTTATTCTTTAATTTAACTACCAACAGGTTTTGATAGGATGTGATGGGGTGAACTCAATTGTTTCTAAATGGTTGGGCTATCAGCCTGCCAAATTCCTGGGAAGGTCTACAAGGCGCGGATTCTCTACCTATCCTGAAGGGCATGACTTCATTCCAAAATTATATATCAATCTACAACATGGTATGATGAGAGCTGGGTACATTCCAATCAATGACACACATGTTTTCTAGTTCTTAAATAGAAAATCACGTCTCCAAGGTATTCTGATATGCTATTCCATCTGGCCCTCCAGTAACATCCAAATTTGAATCAAAATTTTCATTCACTAATTGCACAAGAACCCAAGCTTACCATACAAGAAGCATTGGATTTGCTTAGAGATTTTCCAGAGGAGTATCATGATATTGTGAAGAGAACACTGCCAGACACACCTAGTTTGACTCCTGTCAGAGGCCGGTGTCCATGGGCAGTGTTATTTGGGACATTGTCAAAAGGAACAGTCACCATCGCTGGAGATGCAATGCATGGAATGACTCCTTATATTGGACAAGGTCGATGTTCAACAGTGGAGGATGCAGTTGTTCTTGTCAGATGCTTAGCAGAAGGGCTGAATGGAAAATTGATTACTTCCGCAAACGAAGAAAGAAAGAGGATTGAGCAAGCATTGAAGAAATATATAGAGGAGAGAAGATGGAGAGTGTTTATGTTGATGACTAAATCTTACATAACAGGATTATCGCAACCAGGATCAGGAAAATTTGCTAAATTTCTTAGAGAGAAAATCATGACAAAGGTGCCTGGTGATGCTCTGAGCCATGCGGAATATGATTGTGGGGGGCTTTTTGATACCATCAAATAAGTTTGAAACTTGAGAGTTATGGTTACGGTTCTAACGTACATTGTGTATGCATTTGCAATGGTATATTTCTGCAGCACAAGTATTCAACAAAAAATTTATTTGTGTTCACCAAATAATGTAATGTATATCTTGAGTAAAACAAGATTGAAGTGGATAGCGACACATATATTCTTCTATTTTGTCAAAATTGGTGAACTTTCAATCAAATTGTCTGTGAGAAAAATGCAAGCTTCAATTCTAATTGCCTTCTGAAGCAAAATCTATACTTATTGCCTAATACACTATTGGCCGTTCAAATGACATGTGTGGTTCAACATACGTGGTTCCTTATACTGCTCACATTCCGTCCTTCGCCGACACATGGGGATGGGTTATGGTACTGCCTGCTTCTTTACCCTAATTTTGTTTCTTCATTTAGGTGAAATCTCATGGTTAACAACAGCTTTAACATCATGTAATTGAAAGCATGCATGCATCTGATCATCCACTTACAATAGACGCCGAAGAAATTGATGGCAGAATAGAGCAGAGAATCAAAGGCGAATTGCGGTATCTGGATGGAGAAACTTTCATGGCGGCGTTGACATTGAATAAGAGTGTCCGCACTTCATAAGTATCTGTCATGGAAACTTTCTGCAAATTTCTTTACAAATTCCAGGATTGTTGACAGGCCTGTCGATGATACTTTTCAGGTTGTGTAGTGGTGTGAGAAGAAACACCACTAGCGCATGGGGCAATCACTATATTATCGGCATCTATATATTACATAAAATATTTTTGTTTCTGTAAAGGTTTGTTGTTTTAGCCTCTGGTTTCTTTTTAAAAATTGTTATTATTCGTATGACCTGCTGTGGTGGCGGCTAGAGGGGCGGATTCCCCTTTCCCGTGAGTCTGCTCTTGTTAAAATCATAGGAACTTAGTATACCCGACTTGAAGGTGGTTGGTTATGCTCTTGGTGTTATAGTGGCAGCTATGAGGTTTAATCCTGGGTCTCCCCTAGATTAGGCTTGACAGTTACCGATTCACCATGTGGTTAAAAAAATTGTTATTATTCAATAATGTGAAGCATGCTTTGTCAATGCAAATGGTGTATATGAGATTTTCATGTTAAAAAGGTTCTCCAATGATAGTGAGTTCATGTTGACCTCATTTCTATAAGTTTCGTGCTCTATGATGTTACTTTTTTTTTGGGGGTTTTCTTTGAAGCTTTTGATTATCCTAAATTATTGGTTTTCCCACTCGCTCATTTGTGCCAGCGTAATTGCATATATTTTGTTGTTTGCAAACATCATTTTTTTTATTATTGTCAAGATTATAAGAAATTTCAGTTATTCGGCACTTTTGATGCATTAAAAAACATTTTTATGGGATCTAAATCTAAAGCAAATTTGCTCCTCTGTTTGCAGATAAGAATCATAAGTTGCAGGCGCCTGGCATCTTGACAGAAAATTCAACAGATCCAAGTGTAAGTGCAAAGAGGGCTACTTTTGAAATTTCCTTTTATTGATGATTATTTTTCATTGTCTACCTCAAAGCTCTTCTCACCATTTTAAGATTTTGCAGTTTCCCACAGGTGGTCTAAAGACTGAGCAACATGCAGATCAAGATCCACATATGACCACTTTCTTGATGTTCTTGTGCCGAAAAACCTCCCGAGCTGTGGAGCCTTCGCCGCCTCCAATGATGAAAACACTTTTCAGGCTGAAATCACAAATCGTAATTACAACTTACAAACACGACACGGACATCTTTGCCGACATTTAAAAAATAATTAATAGGAAACCTCTGAAAACTTTATTGTTGTCGATGTGGTGTAACTAGGGTAAAGCCCTATGGCCTGAGTTTCAAGCACTTAAGCACTTAGAGAGTCGAACCCATGACCTCTGGGACACAACCCGTAACCTCTCCTACCTGGGAGACAGATGTTGCATCTGGCTTATGACTACTAACCCTTGAGGCTAATGGCATTATCTTTTTTAACTTATGGAGGGTACACTCACGATTCCTAGATCGCATATTGTTTTCTTCTTGACTTCCTCTTATCTTGGCACATTCTGGAAACTTTGCTTATCTATGATTTTTTTATGATGTTTTTGATCATGTGCATGTGTAGGTTATGTTGGTTCATACTTTGTATTTGTCTATCTTCTTCTTGCAACTATGGAGCTTGGTTGGGCAGTTTTTATTTTATCAATGGCATTCCTAGCATTCCTATATCTTGCCAATTTTCTACTGGTTTATGCAGGTCACTTTCATTGGTTTTCTTGTACTATAAAGGTTATTTCTGGTAACTTGTCCCTATCCTCTGCTTTTTATGGATGTCAGTGGTCACTATCTCCATTCCTTGATTTTTATGAATGCTATTACTGGTAACTTGTCTCTGTTCATTTTTCTTACTGTTATTTGGGAGGAGAAAGTATCATTGGATTACCATTTGCCTGAAGTAAGATTAAGCCATTCTCTAGTAAAAGGATTTGTTATGGTATTGTAACTTTGTTCTTTGACCTTAGAAAGTATGAAGAGACCTTCCTTTTTTTTATTTTTTTCAATCTTCTTCCAAATATATTTGATGGTGACGTGTTCAGTACAATTTTATTTTTCTTATTCTTTAATTTAACTACCAACATATTTTGATAGGATGTGATGGGGTGAACTCAATTGTTTCTAAATGGTTGGGCTATCAGCGCGCCAAATTCCTGGGAAGGTCTACAAGGCGCGGATTGTCTACCTACCCTGAAGGGCATGACTTCATTCCAAAATTATATATCAATCTACAACATGGTATGAGAGCTAGGTACATTCCAATGAATGACACACACATTTTCTGGTTCTTAAATAGAAAATCACGTCTCCAAGGTATTCTGATATGCTATTCCATCTAGCCCTCCAGTAACATCCAAATTTGAATCAAAATTTTCATTCACTAACAATATGTTGCTCAACAGACTCAGAAATTGCACAAGAACCCAAGCTTATCATACAAGAAGCATTGTATTTGCTTAGAGGTTTTCCAGAGGAGTCTCATGATATTGTGAAGAGAACATTGCCAGACACACCTAGTTTGACTCCTCTCAGAGGCCGGTGTCCATGGGCAGTGTTATTTGGGACATTTTCAAAAGGAACAGTCACCATCGCTGGAGATGCAATGCATGGAATGACTCCTTATATTGGACAAGGTGGATGTTCAACACTGGAGGATGCAGTTGTTCTTGTCAGATGCTTAGCAGAAGGGCTGAATGGAAAATTGATTATTTCTGCAAACGAAGAAAGAAAGGGGATTGAGCAAGCATTGAAGAAATATGTAGAGGAGAGAAGATGGAGAGTGTTTATGTTGATGACTAAATCTTACATAACAAGATTATCGCAACCAGGATCAGGAAACGTACATTGTGTATGCATTTGCAATGGTATATTTCTGCAGCACAAGTATTCAACAAAAAATTTATTGGTGTTCACCAAATAATGTGTATCTTGAGTAAAACAAGATTGAAGTGGATAGCAGCACATATATTCTTCTATTTTGTCAAAATTGGTGAACTTTCAATCAAATTCTCTGTGAGAAAAATGCAAGCTTCAATTCTAATTGCCTTCTGAAGCAAAATCTGTACTTATTGCCTAATACACTGACAGAGAGATGTACTAAAGGATTTCTAAGGGTAAGTTGCCTATTCATCTCAGATTTATATTTTTTCATATACAGGGCTGTAATGAAGTTTCCTGTCCATTTGTTTCTTTTGAAGATTGTGTGACACAGCCAATTGTCATTAGGATGGAAAACTGGATATTAAACTGGATATTGATGGCACAGTTGAGAATACTTTGGGAATGACACTAATTCTTAATGACTACATGCATTCCCCGAATGAGTTCCATATACTTTGGTCAAAAAAGCACTTTCAAGTAGAAGAATAGCAACTAGATTCTTTTAATGTCTTGAAAAAAACCAATGGATGCAACTTTGTGAGAGAAAAATGGCATTGCCATAGTAATATAAATCATAGCAGAGATCTTCTTCATATATATATAACGAGTATATACTATATAGATTTATTTATCTCAATAATAACTTGAGATTCTTGAGTTATGACAAAAGAGTAAAATATTTAAAATAGAGCATGGACTATAGAAATTTATCTGAATGATAACTTGAGATTCTTATACGATTTCAATGTATGTAAATGAAAAATTAATAGATCAATTTAATCTTAATTTTGACGGATTCGATTACTTATTCTTCCCCACTCTATGCTATTCTTCCCCACTCTATGCCTTACGGCGTTTCCTTTGCAACATAAGGTGCAAATGCTAGTTTAAAATTAATATGAAATAGGGGAAAAATAGTAAACTGGGTACTTCAAATGAACATTAGCCTGCTTCGAATGTAATACCAAATATCTGCCATTTCATTTTAGACGATCCAAACGGTTGCACTTTTCCTTTCAAAACTTCACTGTTCAATATATTAAGGTCGAGCTTGAGATGTATCCTCTCTTACATATGCTGTGCCCGTGCTCTAACAACCAGCTTAAGCCAGCACAGATTGCTCTCCTGTAACTTATGGGTTGTTGACATTGCGAAATGGTATTTAATTCAATGATGACGTAAACTGAACTGGAATAGTAAAATATTTATACAACATAAACAAAGGGCAAAATAATGATCTATGACGCGAAGAAGGAAATAATTTTCTATGATGCCAAGTATATTGAATAATCTCTTTGTACATTGTTCAACTCTTTGTGAAGCAAATGTACCACTCACCGTTGTCAATTTGATGTGGAGGTCTTTCAGAATTCGCCAAAGAATTGGCGTTCTACTTCCACTATTTTTTCCAGGCTAGTCCACTCGCAATTCCCAAGCGAGATCATTAAACAGGTTGCAGTTTTCCTTTGGTTGGCAATTACTTTAACATTGGCATTGCTTCACCTTCCAACCACGGCAATCAGTGAAAATTTACACAAATCATCTTCGACGATGAGATTTTCCATTTTCCGAAATTCTCCCAACAGTTATAATCTTCCCTACCCCTTCCATTCCAATAATGACAACGTCTCTGGAAAACCAATCTATCTTGCAATATCCAGTAATGACATAAATGTTCCATGCCCATAATCTAAGGAATGACATCAATGTCATCTTCAATGTCAACATTGTGATATGAGCTTTAAGCAAGCAGAGCAGTAGATCTGGATTTTTCTCAACTCTATGCTGAAAAATACTATGGATTGAATTGAATCTATCAACACGAACTGCTCAGAAGCCGAGGTAATTGAAATCTTGAACACTTCCACGTCTTTTGTTGAATCTCTCTTTTGATAAAACCCTTTTATAATCATCGTGTTACCATGGAATTCGATTTATGAATAAGCCATTGCAACAAATGCTTGTCCCATGGCCTCCAGCGAGTCTGCACCCCTGGCTATAATGCCACTTGTAAACTCAGAAAAACTCTTACGTCTACTAGCCTGCTAAAGAAGAACCTTGCTTTCTGAAAGAGTCGGCACCGCTTGTAAAGTGAAAGCTACTCACTGGATAGATTCCTTGCTTTGGTCTTTGTCATGCCCCATGAGTGTCACTTCAGCAGTGTGACAATCACCTCACATTGTATTAGTAAATGCATAATGACTTTGAAATAAATTGGATACCTCACTTTAGTCCTTTCCATGTTCCATCACGTTCCATTCACGTTCCATAGGGGTTACCTTTAGTAGGGTGACAATAATAACCTACTGTTTCATTATAGGTATCAATTATTATTATTTGGAAATAAAAATGATTGTTCTTCTCTCTTTGATGTTTCGAGTGTCCCACAGGCCTTACCTTTAGTAGTGTGACAGTCACAAAATATTATGCAATATTATTTCATTAAGGCTTTACTATATATATCACTTATATGAGATCCTTTTGCATACGAAATGGATTGATTATTGGCTAACGTAATTTTTTCCATAATGTTTTCATTATTAATTTTCAAAGATATATGTGTTTGTTTTTGGATTCTTGGATAAAACTTTAATTTATTTAATTAGGGTTTTATTTTGTAAAGTAGTTGAGGAGAGAGGTAGAATGTCTAGTAATATTAAGGATTGGTGTAGTTAAAAATGGGTATTATGATATTAGTGATTTGTTAAAAATAAGTTATTTTCACCATTTACAAACATATTAGGAAATAGAAAACACTACTAAATGTATCTAAAAAAATATATTTAAAATTAATTAATTGTAATAAATTTAATTTTAAACTGTATAAATAAATTTTAAATGAATAAATTAAGATGAATAAATCGTATAAATGGTGATAATGATATTAACTTCTTGGCGTATACCATTAAAATCACTTTTTGTTTGAAGATCACTTGTAGAAATCACAATGTACATATGTTTTCCCTATAAGTGACTTCATTCTTATATAATTTAAAAACGATATCTTAAGTAGTTTTATAAGTGATTTCATTTTTATATAACTTAAAAATGATATTTTAAGTAGTTTCATTAGTATATAATTTAACATATATATAAATTGATATGCATTACATTTATAGTTTTGTGTCTATAAAAAATAGAAAATGCCATAAGAGTAAAGGTTAATTATTAATACTCTAAAAGGGTCGGCTCTAATGGTTAAAAGTTGGGATTTTTTCAACCTTTCTCTTTTGAGGGCTCCCACTAAAATCATGGAGGCACCTTGAGGTTGTGGCTGAATTTGTGTTTACCCCCATGCACACATGATTGGATCAAAGGCCACCTCCACCTGCTTCCATAATTGAATACACTCCTTGTGTGAAGGTCACCAATTGGAATGCCATGGACACAATGTCATTCCTCGTGTAAGATTCTCCATAAACCTACTATGTTGTATGTGGATCAAGTTAGTGTGTGCACTAGGCTAGAGTATGGCCAAATCTAGGTGCAATCACATGTATGATTTGACCCATGTTAATGCAGTCCTTGGATTATTATTGTATGATAGATACCCTTCGGTCCCATCTTCTTAGCTAAAAGTTTCTTAGCTAAAAGCTAAACTAGCATATACAAGAAAAAAAGTATTTTTAATATATATTAACACCAATTTTGTTTTATTTTCATTTAAAAATTTTATTTTAATTTATCCATGAGAACCCAATTTAAAAGAGTAGTTTTTTATCATTTTAAATATCTTCACACAATTTATAAGTATTTTAACTATATATTTTTATTTAATTGTTTTTAGTTTATTATATAACATAATTCTATGTGATAAAATGTTTCTCATATTAATTTTTTCTTTACTATTTTTGTTTTTTAATTTGTGATTCTATTGATTTTCCATTAAGATAGAGAATTCCTTAACAAGTTATTTGTCTCTCGCCCACCATCTTGGAAATCAAATGAGAGATAGAATAATTATTTGTCCAAAAGTTTCCATAAAATAACAAAGAGTAGCATGATTGGTTTAAGGAGGATGAGAGTTGTACTAATAGAGGGAGAACAAACTATAACTTTGATAAGTTGTCCAAGACATAATAACATGAAACCAAAGAAAATGTAGTAGAAGTAGAAATAATAAAACACTATAGAACTCATAGATACTAGAGAATCCAAATACACAAACTTCACCTACATGGAAACGAGTAAGAGAGACCTAAAAGTGAATAGGACATGGAAATGTCTTAGTCGATGGGAATGTCTACATTCTTGTAATGAGATTTTGTGTTTGGTACTAAAGGAGACCCCATTTCAAGGCAATCCAACTTACCTTCAACATATATCACTTAGTAACTTCATCTCCTATTAATTTTGCACGATGTTGTACTTAGTCTCTTATTTATCAGCCAATGCATTGATTAGAAACAAATTGACATGTCAGTAGAGTTTCACCATATATAGTTAGTGATCATGTATACCTCTAGTGATGTTTGTATTAGGGATTTGCTTTAGATTATAAGATACATTGATGCTCCTATATTCTTTGTTTTTGAATCATGCAAAGATATAACTAGATCTATGGAGGCATATGGGCTTGTTAATGCCATGCAAACGACTCCACCTAAAACCTAGCTCAAGAGCTCCCCATGATTCCCTTGTGTTCTCCCCTATGTTGTCATTTATCCCTTTGTATCATCATCACTGCGGACATGAGAGAGACATGACTTAGGATGAGAATATATAGGGAAAATGAATAAATAAATTCGAGATAAAGGAGTAGGTTGAAACCCACTATCAAAGAAAATATTGAGTCTATGAATTCCATGGTAAAAAATATTAATATTTTTTTACTATCAAAGAAAATATTGAGTTTGTACTGGAGTAAGGCTACTAGTTGAGGACCATAGAAATGGTAAGCATTAGTTGAAAGTCATGGCTACTAAGGGAAATGACAACACAAATTAGCTAGCATGTGAATGTAATTCTTAACCATTGATCTAAAGGTGAATGTTGCTACAAAAGGTCTAAGGACTCTTCCGAGATGGTTGTAATAAATGCATGGTGCAATGAAGGTTGCGGGGAATTTGATAAGGGACTAGAGTGTATGTATGGGTAATCATTATGGCATGTAGAGGTGGCCTATTATCCTATATGCATGTTTAATCATCATGACCTATGTTCCATACAATACTTACAAACCCCATGAGTGATAATATATATTTTCGTGCGAGGTGAATGAAATCCTCCTTGAGTTGAGCGGAAAGAATATTATCCTAGGAGGAGATGATTTTGGATCAATGAGTCATATTCCCTTCATTAGCTATCCTATTTCTCAATGTATTCCTAAGACTCCTGATGTGTAAGGGGATGACGACTAAATTATGAGGAATGAGGAAGGAAATTTAAGATAGGTAATGTTCCAATCATGATGTACAAGTGTTATGCATTAGTGAAGAGCCAAATCAAAAATTATGAACCAGTGTGATTATCAACAATATGACTTCTTCAATGACATTGTTGGAGAAATTTAGCTTGAGGACACACATAGTAAAAAAATTGAGAGAAAATAGCTCAATTGAATTGTTACTTCTTATCCACATGTGGCTTACATGGATGTGGAGGAAATTTTCATTATCCAAACAAAAGATGCCTCTAAATCCAACCTCATTGATATTTACCTTCAATGCACCATCAATGTTGAGCTTGATGAAACTAGTTGAGGGGTAGGACCAATGATGCTGAGGTGAGAGAAAAGGTTTGGTGATAGAAAGAAGGGATGCAAGGAAGTTGTTGCAAATATGTACTCATCTTAAGGTCAACTCTTCCTTAGTAGTAAATTCCTAATATGTAACTAATTGTAATCACCGTGGTGAAAATTCCATGTAATAAAAGTGAATAAAGGAAAAGTAATAACCACAATTCATGGGACACTTATTCCAAGCTGAATGTTTTGAAAAAGCATAGTGATGTGGATCACTTGTGGTTAATTAATGGTAAAGGAAATTGGGAAAGGCAATGGAAAAGGCTTTGGAAAAGAAAAATGGCATTTTGACAAATTTATTTATGACAATAATGGAAATTAGGAGAAACGGGAGGTGAAAAGTCACAAGTTGGACGTGAGGAGGAAATTGAAGGAAAATAATGGAAAATCAGGAAAATAGAGGCCTCATTAATAAAAAGGTTTATGAGGACCAGTTCACAAACTTTTGTTAGTTTAGTTTTGGAGCTCTCTCTCTCATACTCTTGGACTCTTAAAGTTTTCTTGGAGCACTCTTGGAGGGTGTGGCATACTTGGAGATTTGGAACAAGAAGGCAAAGGAAGAGAAGGAAAGTGTAAGAGGACATAGAGATCAACAGCTATAATGGGTTTTTCTTGCAATTATCGAGTTTCATGTACATTTTCGTAACTTGTTTTGGCATGCATGGCATATGCATGTGGTATATTAGTCATAATTTGTCATTGGCATGGAGGATTACCTGGATTGATAGTGGATTTGCATAACCTTGTAATTTCTAGAGAGCTGTGGTGTTGTGGGTTTATTTATTTATTTTTCTGCTTAGTTCGCATGTTTTCTTTAGCTTGGGTTTAGTTACTAGCTCCTAGATTTGTTGGACAAACACTCTAGAGCCTTGTAACATATTGGTTTGAGTTACTAGTATTGGAGCCTTGGCTGGAAAAATGCTCTGGAGTCCTTGTTGGGTTGATTACTACTACTTGATCCTTGGTTGAAAAAACACTCAAGCCTGGTAGCAGTTGTGGGTTGAGTTACTAGTCTTGGAGCCTTGGTTGGAACAAACTCTATAGAGCCATGGAAGACTTGGGTAGAGACCAATATGGTGATGGTTTTGTGATGTACGAACATTAGGTGGAATAACTGTTAATGACTTGAGGTGGTTTGGCCTCTAGAAGCCCTAGAAGGTTTTGATTGATGTGTATCATGAGATCCCACATTCATTCTTAGAATATGGCATGGGGGTGACTAACTGAAGAGAGATTTGGCTCAACCATGTCTATGATCGAGTGGTTTGTGGAAGTCTCACAACTGGTTGGTCTTTGCATCATTAATATGAGAATATTTCTCCTTGTTATTTCATGAGTATTGTATTGGTTTATATGTGGATGATGGTTGTGATTTCCTTGGTATTTTTGTTATTATTATGTTGGTTATGAACATGTATTATGAGAGTGGCTATGTATGGTTGTCATCATGTTTTTACTTGTAAATGAATGAGAAATGTATAAATGACCTAATTGATGAAGCTACAGCTAATGTGTTGAGGCATCAATGCCTCTTAGTGATTCTCAGATTTGTATTAGACTGTTATGGTTAGATTTGTTGTTTACACTTGTTGATTACATATTTGTGATATGTGTGATGAAATGCCCATCATGGCTAGTAGGGGTCTAGTGAAGGGAAGTGATCTAGGCTATGGGCCTGAAAAAGTGGCTGAAATCTAGGGGATGTTGGCACATTAATGGGCTGAACAGTGCCTGGACACTAGAATACCATGTTGTGGGAGCATCTAGAGCCCTTTGGATGCATGCATGCCTATATCATGGCAGTGTCTAGGGGCTAATTGGTCTAAAACATCATCGGGACTCGGGGATTAATTACCTCATAGGTTTAGATGGTTCATGAGAGTCTTATTGCTGATTTGGAAGTTATGTATGATGTGTTTCCATCAGTTCTACTTCTATAATTTGACTTAGGAGGTCGAATCATATCGTAGTAATGTCACATCACATGTTTACCCATGTTGGTCAGTTACTTGGGTAGATGTGGGAGGAGGGTGTTACAGAGTGGTATCAGTGCATGGTTCATCCCTCAAGTTGGATGGGCTATTTGTTGGTCATGCATTCATGTTAGTTTCATATGTGATTCTTTTGTATGGTATGGGTAATGGTAGTAGTGATTTCGCCATGGAAGATGATGGTGTTGTTGTTGATTATGTATTTCTTATGCACGTTAGTATTCACATGTGGTCAAGTGTACAATGATGTAGTGGTTGTTGTCACGAATGAGGTCATAGTATGTGTAGTGATATGGTCATGCTTTAATGACTGGACTCTAGTTAGAATGATGGTTATATGATGGCATGCTTAAGCGTTATATTTCTATATGTTGTCATGATTATGTTGTACATGTATTATGTTGATTTGTTGACATTGCAAATGAGGTTTCCTCCCCGAATTACGATAAGGTATGTTGGTTTATTATGATTTGGTTTCGATGACATGATATGCCTTGCAGGAAGAATATCAAAGATGGCTAGCAAGATGGTAGACTACAGGTTCCGAGACTCTCCATATGGATCAGATGAGCAACATAGTGTTGGGCACTCTTCTAATTTGGAAGGCACATTGAGAAGCTTAATGGAAAAAATAAGCAGTTGTAAGGCAGTCAATGACATAATCATTGAAGAGCATGAGAAATAAGTAGAGGTAATTAAAATGATACTTTAGAGTTTTTTAGAATTGCAGTGATAGGGACCACTTCAGATCATTCATGAGTAGGAGGATAGGACTAATGGGGAATATGGTAGTAGGTCTTGTGGTGGTCACACATTCGATAGAGATGACATAGTGAGATATGGCAAGTTGTTGGACACTCTAGGTAAGAGAGGTGATGGACATAGATACCACTCTAGTTCTTGTTCAAATAGGCACTATGATTGTCATGCTTATCACCCTTACAGGAGTGACAAGATAGATTTTCTGGATGACTTTAAGAAAGAAAAGACACCTACATTTTATGGAGAGATGAAGAAATAACATGATGCACATGAATCGTTTCTTGGTATGAGGAAGTTATTTTGGTTGCATGACTACTTAGAAAACATAAAATCTAGTGTAACAACCATGGTAAAAATCCATTTAAAAATATATAAATACCATGGATGATGTGACATGTATTCCAAGCTTAATGTTGGGAAGGATATCCTAGCGGGTGTTCATTTGTTTTTTTATGGCTAAGTAAATTAGCAAAGGCAATGGCTAAATAATTAAAGAGGAAAAAAGGTATTTTGGTGCATTTATTTATGAAAATAATGGAAATTATGAGAAAGGGAAGGTGAAAGGTCATATGTTGCATTTGAGGAGGAAAATGAAGGAAAATAATTGAAAATGAAGAAAATAGAGGCCTCATTCATAAAAAGGCTTCTAAGGATCAATTGCTAAACTTTTGTCAGTTTATATTTAGAGCTCTTTAATTATTCTCTCTCTCTCTCACATACTCTTGGACACTTGGAGTTTTCTTGGGGCACCTTGGTATTGGAGCAAGAAAGGTAAAGAAGGCAAGAGGAAGATAAGATCAAGTAGGGAAAGCCAAGATCAAGCAGCTACAACAAGCTTCATTGTAGGTATCAATTTGCATGTCTATTTTCCTTGATAAATTTGGCATGCATGGGATTTCATGTGTTCCTTTTCTACAATGGCATGGGTTTTTCCAAGTGTGATAGTATTTTCAACCTATCCTTTCCATTTCCTGATAGCTTTGATGATATGAGTTCTCTCATTTCGTTTATGTGGGATGGCAAGTTTAGATTCATAGATGAGTGGGGTGGATCTTTGAATTGACAAACACATGGTATGGTGGTCGCTCAACTAGACTGAGGATACATGAATCCACTAGCCTCATAATCCCTGAACTGGACTGTGGGTTGCAGTAAACCATATTGTGTGAATAGGAATCTTTTCCAGTGAATGGCGAGATATACGGTAAAGCCAAGAGGTTGATTTTCTCTCTGTTGGGCCTATGATTTTGGTATAGATTGCATGGTAAATCCTAGAGAGTATGTCCAAGTGTAGGGCCTAGTGATCCCTAGATCATACTTTGAATACATGGTGAAGATTGAGAGACTACGAGGCACTGAAATTCATCACAGTGTAAGCAGATAACTCCAGTAGCATCCACATTGATTGATGTTTTTTATGTGTTATATGAGTCCCACATTCATGCTTGGAATATTGCATGGGGTGATTGGTTGAAGAGAGACTTGGCTCAACAAATCTATGGTCTGGTGGAACATGGTAGTTCCATTACCAGTTGGTTCATTGCATTGATTAGTGAGCAATTCATTCCATTGATTTTCATGTGTAAATGTACTAATATATATATGGATTTTGATGGATGATATATTTATTTCATTTTTGTTTCTATTATGATGGTTCGAAGTATATTTTGTGACAACAACTATGTATTCCTCTCAGCATGTTTTTACTTGTATTTGAATGGATATGGTATCTATGACCTAATAGATGATAACAAAAACAATGACATGAGGGAACAATGGTTCATAATGATTCTCAGATAAGTATGAGATCCTTGGTCAATAGTAGTCTTTACTTGGTCCAAAATAGTGATTTTGTAGTTGTTGAATGATGGATCCCTCTATTTAACTTGTGGCTTTGATATAATTCTTCATCTTGTCCTAACGATGAACCACACTGGTTGGTTTGAAACATGTTGACAAATGAATTACGATGTGATTATTGCCAAAAGTCATTTTAATAAACTTGATATCGATCACAGAAACCTAAATTCAATAAAGTATGAGATCCTTGCACTTAATTTTGTTGTTTACACCTGTAGGTTACATGGTGATGATATGTTTGACGAAATGCCTATTATGTCTATTAGGTGTCTTGTTAAGGTCTTGTTGGGATTATTTCTTGTGCTTCATTGTTTCCTTGTACCTCTCTTGATTTCAAGCTATCATTCCATTCTGAGCAGTGGCCTAGGCTCTAAACCTGAAAAAGTGGCTTAAATATGAGGGATATTGTTGGCATAGAACTAGAAATCTTGGTCCACAATCATTGGCATGTAGTCCTATGAGAGTGACTTTAGGGCTCTGTTCACTCCCTTTCCCATAGCATGAGAGCAACTATGGCCTCAAAGGTGTAGAAAAATAATGGTACCTAGGGACAAGCTATCTGAATCACTGACTTGTTTCTTGAGGGTTCTATTGATGATGTTGGATGACTGTGTGTTATGTTTTGTCTATTCCACTTCCTTAAGGTCACCTAGGAGGTCGAATCTGGTCATAGTAGCCTCTTGTCTCATGTTTACATTGATTGGAATGGTTACTTGGGTGGATGTGGGAGGAGGGTGTTACAAAGTGGTACCAGATCATGGTTCAACTCTTGGACTAGATGGGTTAGACTTATTAGTCATTCTTGCATATCAGTTTCATGTGTGTCTCCTACGCTTGCATTTCCTATGCTTGATGATTGATTAGGGTTGTAGTATGGTTATCATGGAGAATTTGATATTGATTTCATGAAATCTCTTTGTCATCAGTATATGACTAGTTGTATATGGTTATATGTCACTTACATATTGATTATATGTTTCCTACTTGCATCCTTGTATGTTAGGCTACATTCCTGAATGTTTTATTACATGTATCAGTCTTACTGGTTGGTTACAAGAACTGATCACTTATGCTCGACTACATGCATTCATGCATATGTGTAGTTGATTAGGAATTTCTTATGCATGTTGATAGTTTCATGTGGCAATGTTTATAATGGAGAAATGGTTTTTGTCATGAATGAGGTCATGGTTTCTGTAGTTGACATGGTCATGCATTGATGACTAGAATCTAGCTAGAAGTATGTGTGTATGGTTGGGTGCTCATTTGGTTATATGTCTATATATAGTTGTTATGCATGTATGGTCATGGTTATAGTTTCAATATTAGTTCAAACATGCCTTGTGAAGTCATGCAATTTAGGCCATCAGCGTGATATTGGTACATTATGATGCTAATGTGTTGGCTGAGATAGAACAGGAGATACAGATCATCATCATGAGGTTGCAACATTATACTTTGGGGTAAGAATAGATTGTCATATATGTATTGTTTGTTGGCATGTAGGGATGTAAGTTGAGGATTATTATATGCATTAGGTTTATGTATGTCTTTTGATATTATGGTTACATTCATGATAGATGATAGTTGATTAGTATAGTCATATACACATTTCATATAGTCAAGAACGATAGTAACCTATGGTTGTATGCATTGCTATTGCTGTTTTATGTTAGAAAACTTGATGATTAGGTTATTTGTTTTTGATGAGAATGATATATAGATTATGTTTGTTATATGGAATTAACTTGATGATTGGGGTTATTTCATTGAGATCTTGATGTTGTAATTTTGATTTGTCATATGTGTGATGGTTATGTTCATTACATTGAAGATCTTGATGTTATATGTATTGTGTTAACCTGGTTTTACCTAAGCAGATGGTTATGGTTGTGATATTCAAGTACGCGTTGAAATATTGTGATATGGTGTCATACTAATGTAGGTTGATCGTACATATGTGATTGTTATGCATGAATGCCAAATGCTTATGAGCTTATGACGTGAAATTGTTAGTTAGTTACTATTATGGATATCATGATTTATGTTTGAGTTGATATGTTATGAAGTTGTATGGTGAGCCTAACCTAGCCTTATTATGTAGACAAGATAGCCTCCATTTATATACACTAAGGTATGAGTTTTATTATGTCATATATTTGGTGCTTGATTATTTTATTATGACGCTTATTTGGTGTTTGAGAATTTAGGGTCTAGTTGATTTATTTAACATTATATGTTGCAAGCTCATTGAATGTTTGATGAGTTGCATAAAACGATTATGTGTTCAAATGATTTTGTTTTAAGATGATTTAACTAACACATATGTGTTGAGACAGTTTATATGTACTTGAATGTAGTTTCTAGTTGTAGTGTTATGTCTAATAACTATGAGTTGGCTAGGGATTATTACATGATTGTTAGTCTAGCTAAATGTTGGTTTCAAATTAATAGATATGATTGTCTTGATATTTGGAACATGTGGTTGACATGTGTGAGAAGTTGCAGGAAAAATGTTGGTATTAACTTGACAAGGTAATAGATGATATTTTTATATAACTAACAGCTGGGTGATGAGATAGTATATAGTAAGACACAACTGTAGCAGGGTAAAGGTAAAAGAAATGGATCAGGTAACAATTCATTTGGCTACATTTGGAAACCCTAATTCCAAACAAATGAGGGCTTTTCATATAGGAAGTCTTCTTAACCTTGATTTTGTTTGACATTATGTGGATGTCTGATAAATTCATGAACACGTACTTGATAGATATCTTAGTTAGTATTTAGTTACAAGTGGATTTGTTAAGGGAGTTGGAGTCCCTTCAAAGATGGAGTGAATGTGTTTATTTGCAAGAAACATGCTTGGCACGAAAATATGAGGTAGATGATGTATTGTTATGCTATATATGCACTGACAGTGATGTGTTTATGGTAGTATGATCGAGGGGATTTCATGGAAAAAGAGATTTCCATGAAATATTGAAGAAGTCTCGGGTTGAGATTTCATTGGGATGCATTGGGAACAATGGGGATTGAGTCAAGGTGTTTGTTGTTAGTCTTGTGATTTTGGTCTTTTGTGATTCTATTTCGTTTGATTTGTGGTTTTATTATGTCTAGTGAATGATCATACCACTTTGGTTGCAGTGTCATATTGTTGTTATTGGTTATCATGGTCTTCTTCTTGGTTGTTTCTTGTCTTTCCTTTTATGCTTTGAGTCTTGGGAATTGGTTGGGAAAGAGGAAAGTTAATGGACCTCGGGGAGAGCTCTATGTAAATGACAGATAATGTAAGACATGGATGAAGCCACTAGTAAAAAATGGCTAATTAGTTACTAAAATAACGACTAAAATTTGCATATAAACGACCATTTTTCAGTTGATGAAGAGTGCTATCTAATTTATAGTATCTTATAATGTGACCAACTTTTAGTTGTTTTTAGCTTAGTCATTAATTTGTTGTCTTAATTCTATCATATAGCAGTATAATTAGTCATAAATATGGTCATTAATTTAGACATTGATTTAGTCATTAATTATTGCAATCAATGACCAAATATACAACAAAATATATTACTATATGGTCATCTGAGAAAGCTAATTAGTGAACAAATAAACATGACCAAAATGTTGGTGGTGTTATAAGATACTACAAATTAGCTATTAACAATCATATATATGCAAATTTTAGTCATCGTTTGAAACCAATTAATGAATAAATCAACATGACTCAATTTGGTCATGTTATAAGATACTATAAATTAGCTACTAATGATCATATATAGGGAAAATTTAATTTTCATTTGTGACAAATTTATCATTTGCTGTAGTCATTTATCATCTTTTGGTAGTTTCATATTCATTATCTAAATGGCTAATTTAGTAGTTTATATTAATTTAATTTACTTTCATTATTAATCATTATAAATGACTAATTTAGTAGTATATTCATTTTATTTGTGTTCATAATTAATCAATATAAAATACCAATTTAGTAGTTTTAGATTTATTTTGTTTGTTCATTATTAATCAACATAAATTAATTAAAATGATTTTGTGACTAAATTAAAAAAATGTCATACAATATGCACTAGTTCATCTAATATGAAATGTAAAGTTCTATATGTTAATTACAATACTCAACAATATCAAGTACAACTATAAACAATTTCAACCACATAAATTATATTATATGAAATGTCTAGTATTACAATATCAGTTCTGAATTTAATATTGGTTAGAATACAATTTCCACATGAAATGTTGTTTCATCACTACAAAATATTATCATGGTGTTATCAAGGAATTGCACATGAATCTCTATATTGTGTGTGTCTTATGAAGGATATTGGCTTTAATGGTATCACTAGACTGGTTCTCTTCTCTCTCTTTTTTCATTTGTTGGTCTAGTGTTATTTTTCTCCTCTTTCATCAATTCTTGCTGCTTACCATCAACATTGAGTTCCTTTTTTGAAAGAAAATACGATACAATGCAAAGTGTAACATATGAAATACGATGAACACTAGAATATCAACTAAAGTATGCTATAAAGGATTTATATAACGTATACCTCAACATCAACAATGTTAAAGCCATTTCTCCCCATAAAAGAAAGAAAGTCGAAGTTTTCTTCAGTTGAGTGATAGTGGCCACTATGTGGCCAGATGACCTATATAAAAAAAGAAAATAAAATGTCACCATAGAAAAAAAAGCCTTAGTAACTTAGTATTAAACCTTCATGAAAATCTTAGGCACAATCATGCCAACTATGCTAAAAATATCAAGCCCTAGGCAACTTGTGAAAACAAATAATCTGAGGTGTGATGTCTAATCCTTGTCACTTTATTCACAACAACATTTCATCATGTAATGCATGAACTTGGTCAAGCATATAAACAACACGTGCTCAAATAAAAACATGAAAGTAAGTGTTTCTAATAGTCATGAAAATATTTAAACACAAAACGATTAAAATTATATGAATGAATATCGTGTAATTACTAATTTAATCTTCAAGATTTGGTTGTTGCTTAAATAGACATGATGCCAAGTATTTTCAATTTCATAGTTAAAATACAAAGCAAAATCAAAATAAACTTTCAAAATACAATCAAACATTAAAGAGAGGTTATCATGGAATGGACATTGAAATTATAAAAACAATGTTTACCAGTCCATCGATGTCTTGTCATACATTCCTAAAACATTTGCTTGCCCAAAATAACATTGAGGTGAAAGAATCACAACATTAAAAACATCGATGGACAACCTATACTCAAATCATTTTTAATTTTGTTACTTAAAAATTAATTGAAGCAAGATATAACACTGATCTCAAACAACTTACAAAAAAATTCCTTAGTGGCGCAAATTCTCCCAGTATTTGTATCAAAGATTAGAATAAGTTTGTATACTCATTTGGGGACTATATACTATATGGGACTTGTCTTTGGTAAACATTAACAACATATTACACTCTCTAAATGGAAATTCAAATACAGTTTCAGCAAATAAACTGAAAAATTAAGAGTGAAATGCATATAGACATTGATACCATTGAAAAATAATATGTTACCAATAAGCAGATTGTTTTGAATAACTTAAAGGAGGACAAAATACCTAAGTATGATTTGAGAGCCTTTTGAAGATTTCCATAATTTTTTCCCACGGACTCTTTCAATATGCATTGAAAAGATCGAGCAACAAAGTTACTTGTTGCTCCCGCCATTGAATTAAAATAAGAAAATGTTATTTTTTAGTCTCTTGCTCTTGGGAGTGTTGTTTTTACATCGTCCCTATTTCTAAGTTTGTCGTCCAATCATCCAACCTACATAGGGGAAAACATATATATTCAGTTGTTGACAACAGTGGAAATTTGATATAAAACCCACTTAAGTCCACATGTACATGACATAGGCATAACGAACTAGTACAATAGAAGCATGATAACTTAGAAACAAGAGATGATAAAAAGGAATAATGGAACATTGCTTCCTGTCACAAATTTGTTTTTGGCCATAATAGTCAAAACGATGTTATGTATCAACATATGCTTCTCATGGTACATGCATTTCCTTATTCCATGAAATCATGCATATTTTCTCCCCTCTTATTAAAAATGACCCTCAATCCCAGAGCTCAAGGGTAGGGATAATCGAGCTTCTACAAGAATGCATGCATGTTCATATTCATGGTCAAACTAGTGAGCATGGAAATGACATTTGGATTTCTCATTCTCCTCTAGCATTGTTTGCCTGGATATTTGAGAAATTGTTTTTTTCAGGGCTCTTTGGTAATGACATTAGAATTTCTCATTCTTATCTAGCATTGCTTTCCTGGAAAAATGTTCTTGGTACATGGGATTTCTCATTCTCATTGTTAGTACCTGTTTCTTGCATTGGTCATCATAAACAACTTGAAGTCATAAAGTAAAATAGAGATCAAAATTTAACCATAACTCCTATAGTCAAATATTAAGGTCCATCTTACATAATGCATTTTAAATAATTTCTCACCATATCCCACAATTAAATAAATATATTACCATGTTTCAATGGTAAAATTCCAATTTAAAATCCTAATATTGTAAACTATAATCAATATGACTAGCCTCATGTCTTGCATCACAAAAAAAATTATCCTTATCTAATGACTCAATTTTAAAATTAAAATCATAACCTTCAAAGTTATCAATTACAACCATCAGTCATTAGCCTCAAATGAGGGCATGTATATTATGGCTCTTAATGACAACTATATTATAATTAAAATATACAATTTATGAAGCATTCGTAAAAATTTAAGATGTGACCAATTTATGGCTCACTACAACACAAAAAGAATGTCTTCCTTAACAAGTGTGCCACATTTAACATTTGTATTCTCTCCATAGCACAACCTTAGAGAATATCTTTTAATTGGTTTCCCTCCTTCCATCATCATCCGTCCAGGGCTTGGAATTTTGAGTTATCTCTTTTAACTACCTAGTTTTGGTACATTGGGTTTGGTACCGAGGGAAATTTTATATCTGGTTTTAATAATATTCTTTCCCATGGATTTCTGGTGTGACAATGGGGAATTTTGTGTCACATTATTTAATTTTTATGTTTGGTAGTCAAGTCTCTCCCACAGTCAATAATTCACTCTCATGGTATCATGTGGGTCGAATTTTTCGGTCAAATGGTTGCTACAAATTCCTTTCAATTCAGTCTGGTTACAAACATGGGTTTGTAGGTTAGAATAATCAGTTTTTGTATGGTGTACTAGCTCTATATATGGGGTTAAAACATACTGGTTTCAAAAGATCCTAACATTATGTACTCTAAAACTTGTTGTCATTTCCTACATTGCTTTCTTGTCATAGGTAATTGATACCGCTCAATGGTCACTGCAATTTGGAGTCGTAAAATATGAATTCTTCGTGGAAGTTTTAATCCAACTCATTTTTTAGTATCATGAGGGTTCTAGTTTGTTTGGATATTATCCAACACAAAAATTTTGGGCTTTGGTGTTGACATAGTTTTATTTGGGAGTCCCTTTACTATTTTCTCAATGAGTTTGTTTTAAAGTGTTGAGTTAAGTCTTGGGGTCATTCAACCCAGTGTGAGTCTTGTGTACCCTCAGGTGACTATGCCACCTTGACAGAGGTGAGAAAGTCATAGGAGAGGCGTAGACAATATTTATAGTTATCAACCTAGATGAATATTTGGATAGAACTTAATGGAAACTTTGTTTGACTCAGTTTTATTGGAGATAGGTAAGGAGATTCCACACCTTGAATATCATGAGTTTGGTGAAAATGCCTACTTCTCTAATTCAGAGGTGGTTAATCTTGATTTCAAATGGATTCATAAGCTTGGGAAATTTAGAAGAAGAATATTTCATTTCTTACACTCTCTCGCAAGTTATTAGTAGTTGGACACCTTATATTGTTTAGTGCTCTAAGATAAACAAGTGGATAATTATATAGTGTTTTCAAGTCAAGAGGATCTAATATGTCTCCTAAGGAGTATCTGGTGCTACTTGGATGACATACTTATACACCTAGAAAGGGTGGGAAGATATGTTATATCATATTTTGATTCCAACTCTGAGAACCCCACTGGAACTCATCCATTGAATGACATTAAGTAAATCAACATAGATTAACCTCCCCACAATACTCGAACAACTAATGGAGCTCCCCTTTCTCAAGTGGTAATGTCTAACTAAAGGTGTTTTCTTGGTTGCAAAGTTTTTGGTTTTATCATCTCTTTTGAATGTCTGATGTGTGCTGGATATTTTGGCGAATAATGGCATCACCCTATAAAAATCATGGCCAACGTTCATCGATCCCTTGCCTTAATGCACTTGAGGGGTTTTATTTTTTTTCCTTATGTTTTAGTACTCAGAAGCTTATCACTTCTTGTTTGGAAACATTGCTGCAACTACCTAGTTAATATTTGTAAAATAATGTTACATGATGGTTAAGGTAGTTATTTTGGATATGAATATTTGATGTTGATCACATATATATTTGGTTATAGGTTTTGCACTCCCTAGTCAATTTTTTTTAATCATGATTTAATCAATGTAAAATATTGTATTAATGGATTTTTTATACTGACTTACAAAAAAAAGGAAACTAGGATTTAATAAATTATCACCCCACCATAGGCATTACTTCTTTCAATTTTACAAAGTGAGGTATTCATTAAGATCTAGTCTTTTCCAACACATTCTCCCCCGGATACCAAAAAAGTCATGCTACCATAGATACTGAAGACACTCCTCATCAAGAAAGTATATATTTTCATCTACTTGTAGAAATTCATATAAAGGAACAACCATCCACTGGAATGCATGGGTACCTGACCCCTACAACGATTAGTATAATATGAAACTATTCAAATGAATCACTCATTCAAATTCTCAGTTGTGCAGCCAATTTCATCAACAATCCAAAAACTTAACAATGGAACAAATTAATCCTCTCTTGGTTGACACCTAACCCTTCAGTCTTACCTCATTCTAGCTCAGAAAAAATTGCATAGAAGTCTTTGGTATAATAACATCACCATGAGTCCACAACCAACTTATAGTACACTCATGCAACATTCAACTAACACATCACATACTCCTCCAAGTGTTTAAAAACTCCTTATATGTGTGAAAAAACTCCCCCTTTAGGGAAATATAATAGATGGCCATTTCATGGATGCAACTGAACTATGCCATATGGATGTGCATCAACTACCCTCATGCTCAAGTAAGATTTTTAATGGCAAGTTCAATTTATGTGCTCCAACACAATGATTCATAGATAAATGTTCTAGTTAAGTTGCACTCACAATTTTATCAGATAAATCAAACATCCTACCATGGATATAATATAGTTAGGGTATATTACATCCAGGGTTATAATATAGCAATAATCATGTAATAATAGTCGTAACATAAAACCATTATCATGTAATATTTAATGTGTAATAATGGTAATTCATGTCTTTGGAAAATGACATGACTTATCATCATTGCATGTATTTATACATGTTTATTTTTCTCAATGAATCATGAATCGAGTTTATATTATTATAATAAATAATTTCTATATAATATAAATTACTTTATGTATTCATAATGTTCCGTAAGGTGAATCACTAGGTTCACTTAAATTGGAATTAGAGTGGTTGTTCCACTGACTCATGGTTAAAATTTACTTCGCTAATCGAAATACCAGTCCAAAGATCAATCCTTCAAGGAATTATTAGCATATAATCACTCTTAAAAATAAATTCTCAAAGACCCATTTTGCAAAAAAAAGAAAGAGAAGAAAAGAAAAAGTTACACAAAAACTTTCAAGGTTTGTGGCCAAAACCTTATCTGTGTGTGCATCCACATGCCATGTGCACATGTGTGCACATGCACGTGCATGTAGGTGTGTCTCAATGATGCAGGAGCATCTAGACTTGGGCCAACAATGTGATGGGGTGGTCACATGTTGTGGCTAATGCAAGACTTGAGGAAGACTTCCTTGTTAAATTTGTGTTAATTTCAATAAGGGTAGGTAGTTATGAGTGGTCTATTTTAGTTAAATGATGATAAAGACTGAGTTATAACTGAATAACTAATTCTTTCATGTGCGAGAAGTAGTTAGCTATAACTTAGGTATAACCTTTCTGGCTAAAAAAAAAGGGAAGAGAGAGGAGAGGGGAAGCTTGGACAGCCAAAGTTATAAGCCTCTAGGCAATTGGAAGGCCATGAAAGTTGAATATCTGGTCTGGAAAAGACAAAGTTTGTAAGTATTTTTCATTGTTAATATGAAGACTGTGTTTTAGAACTGCATTGATTAATTCAGAAATTGTGTATTTAATTCCTGTAATTGTGGCTTGAATGGTAAATCCATGTGAACCAAATGAGAGATCAAGGAGTGATGGGTCATTGTTAATGTAAACCTATGTTTGCATTAAAAGGGCACATGTCTGTTTTAAGTTCTGTCTATTTTGAATAAGATCGTTTCATGTTTCATACTACTGAGCAACAATATAATTTTGGTTTGAAAAGCGCAAAGTAGGAACAAAGGTTTGAAATTCGATGTTAGAACCATTATTGATTTACAGGCGTAGGGAAGTTTACATTTAGAATGGAAGGACATATACGATTGCCGAGAGTTTAGTTAGCAAGTGGAAATTTCCCGTTATGAATTGTAGGCATTGAGTATTGGAATGTGTTAACTTTGTTAAAAATTAAACAACATTTTATATCTGGTTTGATAAATTAAGTTATGGCCTGAGATTGAACCATTGACACATAGAACAGGGTAATGGAGTAGCGATGGCTTAATCGAAGTTGTCGCTGGATGTGCCATCGAATGAGGCGTTCGATCAAACAGTTGACAATTCGTAGTGTGATAACGAAATGTTTAATTCCATGTGCGAACTGCAATTGATATCGATTGTATTTATTGCTAGAAGTGATAAGGCAGAGGTCAAATTATATAATTGCTGAAATAATGTTTTGCAGAAGTGGCAGATTCGACGGATGAAGACAGATCTATTTACATAAATCGATGCTCTTTTGTGTTAGAATTCCTACACCAGGAGTCAAGGGCGCAGAGAAGGAGCTGTCAATTCGAGAATGATGGATGAATGGTAAGTCACAGTTTAGCGTTGGGGAAAACTGGTACAGAACGAGTACCATAATGAAGATTGTTGAGTTTATGACTTGAAATTGAGGAGCTTCCACAATTGAGGTGTGTACAAATTGCCAGAAGGAGTCTTATCTGGGCAAATGTTTAGAGATGCATTTTTATATGCATGAGAAGAGTAAAGATTATGGGTTTTTGAGGTAGACCTACACCAAGTGGTATCAGAGCAGGAATAGCTCTGTGTGGAGATTTAAGTTTTCAGTGAAATTAATTGCATGTGTTAAGATCAGATTTTGGAACCAATGAAGATTGCAGCGTAGATATGCAAGTGCAGTTGAGGAAGTGAAGAAAGATCAACAGGATCTTGAAGGTGAGTTTTCATATGATATTTGACTCTAGTTTGAAAGTTGTTTGCAGAGTTCAGGTTGCAAGTAGATTGAAGAAAGTCTTAGTGGGAAGAAGAAGATCACAACTGTAGAGCAGTGATAGAGGAGTCCAACAAGGGATTTTAGGTGAATGTGGTAGAACCTGAAGATTCAACAGAGGTTGAATGAAAAGGACAAGTGTGTTCTTGAAAGTTGTAGATGAGAGAAGCTTGAAGGAGTAGTGGAGAAATGCTCAGAAGGTTCCAGTAGAGGACCAGGTGATTACCAAAAGACCAGATCCGGAGGAAGGGATTGGTGAGGTAAGTGGCAGCAGAAGTGTTTGCTGTTGTAGGGGCTTGGTGCAACTCATGGGTGAGAGACTCATGGCGAAGGATATGACTATTGAAAGTCATAAAGGAGAGATCAGGGGTTCAGAAAGAGGCCACAATAGAAAGACGGAGAAAGAATATGCCAAGGTAAGTGGCATAAGACAGCTGTTGACTAATGAAGAGTACGTGTGGGAGAAATTTGAGATAACAATTCACCTTGAATTGTTAGTGGAGTTGTTACAGGAGAATGTGAAAAATTGGACACATGGTTGGACCATGAGAAAGAGGATGAAGTGGCAGAAGCTACACACAAAGAGAGAAACGTTGATAAACATACAGTTGGCAGAAGAGCTAAGGAAGCTCGAGCAGATGTTGAGTTGTGGAGAACTCAGAGAGGATGAGTTAAAAATGGATGTTTCCATTTGTGGCCCAGAATAGGGTGAAACTCTGGGTGAAGAGACCAAGGAGGAGGATCTCATGAACTATTGGGATAGTTCAAAAGCATCTGAAGACGTGTTGGCGAGAGAAGCAGATGAGGCTATGCATTCTTGCAATTTTTCTCATAGTTTATGTATGTTTGCAGGATGTGCGAAAGATGGTGAGAAGTTTGATGGAACTGTCACAAAGGAGAATGAAATGTTTGAGGTAAAGCCTGGTAGGGAATTCCTTTCAGAGAAGGAAGGTAATGATGTATCACAACAGGAAGAAATCAAAAATGAATTCTTGTTGGGAATAAGACGGGAATTCGAAACTGTTATGGAACAGGAGAAATTTGGAAATGTCAAAGAAAAATTCCAAGGAGGTAAACAAATGTATTTGTTTAATGAAATTGCTGACGAAAGTTTTCGATTTAATGATGCTGAAACCAGGATGACTCAAGAAGATTGTTAGAGTGAAGGTAGTGATGAAGTGCTAAAAAGACCTTAGAGGGAAATCGAGTTCTTGGAATGGTGGCTAAAGGAACTTGATGGAGGAGGAAAACTTATAGAATCTGATCGAGGAGAAATTACAGTTACTATGCATGATAGAGATGAAATATTTTTAACATTTATGGAGTTGAATTAATGACATAAATTTTCAAATAATGGTGTAACTATAGGTATAGAAAATGACATTAACAGATATGATGTCGAAATCAGAGGAATCAAGCAGAAGTTATTTGGCAGTGAGATGGAAGATCAGAATCTGCAAGGAAGTTGTGTTTGTAGGGACATTAAAGAAATCGTGAATCAGCAAGATGAAGACAAAAGTAGCCAACAATTTGAAACAAGATCTATTGAAGTCTAGAAAGTCAATGATGGGAGATTTATGCCTGAAGCATCAAAAGAGACTGGAAGGTCCTATTTCTTTAAAACTAAGAATTTATTGGTGAATGCAGGTATTGTTGCCAGTGCTGAGAAACATTTGACTCAATTGAGCAGCCAAATGAAGGAAGAAGAAAAAGTAGAAGAGCCGCCACATCCTACGACAGTGAAGACGATGGAGGGGCCAAGACTGAAAAAAAACGTTAAGAGACCGCACAAAGGTGGGATTGAAGACTGGCAAAGGAGACGAAGTTGTTGAGGAAAACGACGTGGCAGTTTTGGAAGAAAACCCCCGTTGCGTTGATAGCAAGCGTGGTGCCAGTAAAGACAAGAGGAAGAGATTGAGAAGCAACTCCTATAGGCCACATGGGCCCATAACCCACAGGCCTGAAGATGGTTTTATTGGGGAAACCGGATTTTGAGTTCACCCCAGAATTCGTTTTCAAGAAGAAAATTCTGTGGAGTTTGTTACTAAAAATGACGGGCTCCACATGTCAGGTAGTTCTATGTTTGAAACAAGTATGCCATTAAGCATTCCAATTGCTGCCAGTAGTAATGATCGTGCTTCTGTAGTCTGCAAGAAGAAAAATAACAGAAATGTAAAAAGCAAACACAAGATTGATAAGCAAGCCATAAATTTCAGTTTTGTAGGGTCAACAGAACATGATATCAGTATGTCTACATAGACAAATAGCATTGGTGGGGATTCAAAACATGGAGTAGAAAATGTAATTAGTAATTCCATCACAGAAGTAAATAATGATGTTGATATGCAGAATGGAAAATCTGAATTTACTTTTGTAGGAGCTGGTGGGAATGATGTCAATGTAGTCCACGATACTTTGGGAGGCCAAGGAAGCATTACTAGAATAGATGATGCAGGGGAAAATTTTGAAAACTCTTTGAAATAGTTAAATCAAAACACTGAAGTGTTGATGAAAGGAAAAAGTCCACCACAACAAGTTGAAACTCCGTTGAAAGGAGACATATAGTGTTGATGTGTGAGACAAAGGAAGATGCAGCTGGATAGCAGTAACCAGCTAGAGCAGGAAGGGAGAATTAATGAAGACGACCAACAAGAAGATTGACTGGAAACAAAGATTGAGAACATAAAGGAACTAATGTTGAAGCAGACCAGAAGGAAAAGGCTGGCAACATCAGAAAAAGTGATCAGCGAAGTACAAAAAAATTTACAGCAGGGTAAGAGAATTTGTCTAAATGATCCTAACACCACCAAAAAGTTTGAAGAGACCAAAACATCAGTCAAAAATGTTAGACTTATTGAGGCCATCTCAGCGAATGGTCTTTAGAATCACTCTGTTGATGATTCCATTAATTTTCATTCAATAAAGGTGGAGCGATAGCATGGAATAGAAGGAGAAAATAAAACATTGGAATTTATAAAGAAGGTGATGGAAGACTTCTAGAATCTGGAAAATATACGCAAAAGGTGTGCATTTCAAACAGTATGGCAAGTAAAGGATCTGCTAGAGGTGATTTCTCCGAATGGAAAGAAATTCACTGTTTGTGATGACATCCATGGTCAGTATTATGACCTTTTTAACATCTTTGAGGTTAATAGGCTTCCTTCGGAGGACAAACCTTATCTCTTTAATGATGATTTTGTTGACCAAGGCTTATTTTCAGTTGAACTTGTACTTGTGCCATTTGTATTCAAGTATATGTGTCCAAGAGGAAATCATGGAAGCAGGAGTATGAACCAGATTTATAGTTTTGAGGGCGAAGTCAAGTCCAGGTACAACGGAAGTATTGTTGAGCTTCTCGCTGAACCATTTTGTTGTTTGCTTTTGGCTCATGTCCTCAATGACAAGATTTTTGTTGTCTGTAATAGTCCTTTTAGTGTTGATGGTATAAGACTGGAAGATATCAAATAAATTGTTCGATTCCGTGAGCCACCTGAAGAGGGTTTGATGTGTGGAATACTTTGTAGCAATCCACAACTCCATAAAGGGCATGGACCCAACAAACAAAATGTTGGTTTGTCTTTTGGAGAAGATGTGACCAAAAGGTTTTTCCGAGAAAACAATCTTGCGCAGGTGGTTAGGTCTCACGAAGTCAAAGAGGAAGATGAACTTGAACACAATGACAAACTTATTACGGTGTTTTCAGCTCCAAACTATTGTGACTACATAAGGAAGATGAAGCAGGAAGCAACTAACATGCAGCCTAAACAGAGGAGCAAAGCATATGGACAACTACAGGACCAAGTCTGGGATCCAGGAGGGAATTTTATTTTTCTTCATTCCTTCTTGAAAGCACATGATCAGGAGATCATGAATGTTTTCAAGCGTGAGAGTCTGATGCAGGAGCATCTAGACTTGGGCCAGCAATGTGACGGGGTGGTCACATGTTGTGGCTAATGCAAAACTTGAGGAAGACATTATTGTTAAATTTGTGTTAATTTCAATAAGGGTAGGTAGTTAAGAGTGGTCTAGTCTAGTTAAATGATGATAAAGACTGAGTTATAACTGAATAACTAATTCTTTCATGTGCGGGAAGTAGTTAGCTATGAATTAAGTATAACCTTTTTGGCTGAAAAAAAAAGGGAAGAGAGAGGAGAGGGGAGACTTGGACAGGCAAAGTTATAAGCCTCCAGGGAATTGGAAGGCCATGAAAGTTGAATATCTGGTCTGGCAAAGACAAAGTTTGTAAGTAGTTTTCATTGTTAATATGAAGACTGCGTTTTAGAACTGCATTGATTAATTCAGAAATTGTGTATTTAATTCCTGTAATTGGGGCTTGAATGATAAATCCATGTGAACCGAATGAGAGATCAAGGAGTGATGGATCATTGTTAACTTAAACCTATGTTTGCATTAAAAGGGCGCATATCTATTTTAAGCTCTGTCAATTTTGAATAGGATCGTTTCATGTTTCATACTACTGAGCAGCAATATAATTCTGGTTTGAAAAGCGTAAAGTAGGAACAAAGGTTTGAAATTCGATGTTAGAACCATTATTGATTTACAGGTGTAGGGGAGTTTACATTTAGAATGGAAGGACATATATGATTGCCGAGAGTTTAATTAGCAAATGGAAATCTCCCGTTATGAATCGTAGGCATTGAGTATTGGAATGTGTTAACTTGGTTAAAAATTAAACAACGTTTTATATTTGGTTTGATAAGTTAAGTTCTGGCCTGAGATTGAACCATTGACACGTAGAACATGTTAATGGAGTAGCGCTGGCTTAATCGAAGTTTTTGCTGGATGTGCTATCGAATGAGGTGTTCAATCAAATAGTTGACAAGTGGTAGTGTGATAATGAAATGTTTAATTCCATGTGGGAACTGCATTTGATGTCGATTGTATTTATTGCCAGACGTGATAAGGCAGAGGTCAAATTATATAATTGCCAAAATAATGTTTTGAAGAAGTGGTAGATTCAACGGATGAAGACAGATCGATCTACATAAATCGATGCTCTTTTTTGTTGGAATTCCTACACCAGGAGACAAGGGCACAGAGAAGGAGCTATCAATTCGAGAATGATGGATGAATGGTAAGTCACAGTTTAGCGTTGGGGAAAACTGGTATAGAACGAGTACCATAATGAAGATTGTTGAGTTTATGACTTGAAACTGAGGAGCTTCCGCAATTGAGGTGTGTACAAATTGGCAGAAGGAGTCTTATCTGGGAAAATGTTTAGAGATTCATTTTTATATGCATGAGAAGAGTAAATATTCTAGGTTTGCGGGGTAGACCTGCACCACTCAGTGTATCTACACTCGAATAATAGAAAAAGGAATTTTCCAAGTATCTTTCCTGGTATAGATAAAGAACTCAAACAAATATTCTATAGTTGGCATAAGTAAATTTTCTTGTAAATAATAAAGAAAGGTGATTAAAAGGAGAAGGTTTCCAAATGTTTCTAAATTAAAAAAGAAATCTAGAGTGAAAGAATTATTTATGTCCTATGAGATGGTACCATTTTGATGTTGTGCAGAATATTTTGGAAAAATGGATTTTAATAAACAGAAGGATGATTCTCTAATATAGGTAGAAAAAAATATAACTTTGGATTATTAAAACTCAAAAAGACTATTCAAAGGAAGGATAATCATTGATATTTTTACAAACAAAGAGAAAAATAATATTGATGTCAACTTGAAAAATTAATTTTTATTTTCAGAGTCAAGTATATTCATAAAAGAAGACAATAATGGAAACAAACAATTTCAAATTCATGGCTTATGTATTCATATTCTCCTATGAGGGAAAAGGGATAACATTGCATGAGGTCATGCACAAAAGTTCCAACATTAAAATATATATACCCATACAAATTGTGACATTTCAATATGACAAGGAACCACAACAACACAATTTGAATGGTTTAGAAAGGAAAATTAAACATTTGAACAAAACCCTCATCAAAAAAGATGGAAAAGTTGTGCACACTTGAAGGGAATTGGTAAAAATATTCACAAAATTCAACAATAGATAAAAGATCTACAATGACAAATTTTCAACATTTAAAATGATCACTAAGGACAGATTGAAGGTATTAATAAAAATATATCAACCAAAGATGATGAAATTTATAATTTGAGATATCATAATAAAATTTTACAAACATGAATGAAGAAAGAGAAGAAAGGGAAGGAAACAAAAACAAAAAGCGGAAGATAAAAATACAAATACTAAAATTAGCACAAACAATTTGAGAAATGTAATATTGTTATCAATGAAATTGTATAGGTGGAAGAGCCTCCAAAAGTTGAAATTAAAGATAAAAGGACACATGTAGAATAAGGAAGTCTTGAAATCGCTTAATAAAGGTACTATATACCACTCATTCCAACACTTTAATTCCAAGATCTTCAAAATTCCATGTCTCCTTGAGACAATCCTCTCGATACAAGTACAAAATTTGAGAGTGTAGGTTTTCATAGTTCGACATAATGTAAGAGAGATTTATGGAATAAACTATGTAGATATTTTTTTAAATCTCCAACATTTAGGGTGGACACTCCACCCATCATCAACGATAACTAAGGTTTCAATGATTGGAGAGAGGGAAAAGAGCTCGGAATGATGCCAAGGCTCCCTTATTCTTCCACAATTTATAAAAAATCATCAAACTATTTGAAGAATAGATCGCAGTCAAAACTTCAATGTGGATATGTTCATTATATGTGTTGGAATCCACCTTGCCATACTTAATATTAATATTAATATTAATAGGTATTTAATATGCATCTAAATCTCTCCTTCTTGATTTCCTTTTTCTATTATTTGGTAATGCATTAGTCAAAGTTTTTTTAACAGGGAATCCTTCATTTTTTAATATAGCACTACTAAGCACATGTATAACATATATTGAAATTTATAATTTATCTGTTAAAAGTTATGCATCTCTCCCTAGAATTTCTAATAATTTGATGTCTTCCCATTTGAACCTCGAAACTATTCCTATATCTTCATTTGATGATGATGCTTGATCTCTTTCCTCCCTCCTATATTTATATGGCATGACAACAAGCTTGGTTCATCATAAATCCTTTAAATCTTCCTTCACATATGCACCTGCACATTACATCCTCCCATTCTGATCATGTGCATCCTCACCTTAGTCATACTTTCCCTCACTAGCTATGGGATGTCACTAATTTGTATCCTCATCTAACCCACTGAGTTTAGTGGTGATTGAACTATTGTTAGTTATTCTTAGGATCCATGACTTATGTCTCAAACCCTAACTGTAATAAGTCCATGATATTATTTACCATGCATACCTCTCTCTTTTTCATGCCAACCAAACTTATTGAATTCTTCTTTATGTCCCCCTCACATAGACCTTGCAATTAATTTATTACATTATGGCTTCCATGGATCAATCTAATCATAACCCAAATATGCCATCATGTGTGTTAACAAGAATCTTTAGGTATGTTGTAACTTCAACTAATTCTTTGATTTCTTATACTGAGGCCTTTATCAATCCTACTTTGGTAAAAGACTCAAATAGTCATTCAAGTTATTTGCTTGATACTAATCGTTTTAATGATAGTACTTTTAGTACAATCAATTAATATTTTAATAACAATAATTTAGATCTTAATAATAATATTGATTTTAAATTCCCCAAACCACCTCCAACATCTTTATATAACCATTTCACCAATATTCACTTTCCCCACTTGGCCCCTAGTGATGGTTCCATGCCATATTTTATAAGTACTCTTAACCAAACTCCTTAGTCACCCAATCCCCATTTATTATACCATCATTCTATAGTTATAAATATCTCCTCTATTGACCTAAGTCGTCAAAACAAGCCCTTCCCCTCGCAGTAGTATACTATCTTAGTTGAGCTTTGGCTTGACCCATCATCTTGAGATCTGGGTCTCTTTACTAGTTTTAATAGGGTGAATCATCGGGTCTAGTAAGTCTATGTCCTCATTCTTAAGTCCATCCACTCAACTAGAAATATATATTTGGGATGACCTCAATTGTCATTTATGTTGATATATAAATGGAATACTTAAACCCTCAACAACGTATGTCGAATCAACCAATTAAAGCATTAAATAAAAATGAAGTGAGATGAACATGGAGACTATTATCTTTGACATATTCCGAAATAATTTTCAGTACTTCTCAGTAGGGAGCCTTAGAAACACTCAAAAACTGCTTCATTTCTGGAGAAACTAGTACAGGAATATTAAGAACTGACAGCTTAGTGGCCTTGGAAGAACTTTCTTCTACCATTGTTGTCGTATTTTTTGCTATGATGATAGCAGTGCCACTATGTACTGATCTATAATATGAAACGAAGACATTTTCATGGGTTTCTGTGAAAAGTAAAGGTCATGGAGTCTGATGCTCATAAATATAACTTTAATTGTGAAACGTGCCAACAACATGGCAATCTTATTCATGTGATTCCCATCTGAATGGTCTAAATGAAAATGGAATTTTTTGTAGACGAGGCTAACAACTAGCATCTAGATCCTCTAAATAATGAGTTATATTTACTTACGATCAATGACAATATTGGCCTACTTAGAACCATGATGAAAACATATTGAATTCTTATGAATAACTCAACATCTGGTTGGATTCAACGTTGGACAAAACTCCAAAGTAACACTGGAAACCAACCTTTACCCACTAGATCCTAGAGTTATGCAATTCACTCAGAATGATTGGCAGATCAGTTGATATACTATTTGGAGGTAATTTTGTTTTAGCTCATTGTCTTTAGTTCTATCCCAATTCAGATCTAGGTTTCCTAGTACTGAGCATCCCTGGGCAAAACTGGGATAAAGTTTAGCCAAAATATCGTGATTCAAAATAAATTCATGAGGAAGCTGAATTGGTTCCTCGCCCTCTTTATGGACTTCACTTCTTGATACAACTGTCTGCATGAACTCCTGTAATTCATGATAAACAACACAGAGAATAGTTTCTTTTTTAGTTACTACCATTGACCAGAATGCTATTGATACAACAAAAGATTGGAACCCACAGAGAAGCGTTAGAAAATGTTATGGTAATGGTTATTTCCATCCTGTAGCGTCCTTATTTCTCAAATATGTTGTCATAGCAGACTTCTTTTGAGCTTTGGAAGCCACCATTTCCAGCTTTCTTGCTTTGCAAACCATCACCATGTTTAGTTTATAAAATTATCACCTCATAGGCACAATTTAGTGGGCTAGTGATAAAAAAAAGGAGACAAATCTAAGGAGAAAATTTTGATGTATTTGCAAATCAACCTTGCGTTAGCCCAACTAAGGTTAAAAAATTACCTTTGGCCTTCCAAGGGGACCTTCTTTCTCTTGAAATAGAGATTTGTTGCCTCAACCAGATGTACTTCTCCCAAGGAGATTGAACTTCCATGGTACCTAAGAAGGGGAAATGGTAAAGCATAACTCATGGCGAGTTCTTCATCTATTTTCAAGGATAAAAAGAAAAAATCCCAAAACTTAAACCAAATCTAAAATCTACTCTAAAAATCTAATCCCATTGGATGAAGATACTATTGGGATGGTTCCTTCTGGTCCATCCGAAAAACCCTTCCAAATGTGTATTTTATAAATAAAAGATTGGTGTTTGGGGGTTCGGAAGGGGATTATGCCTGCCAATATTTAGGTGATCCTATGCCAGAACCCTCTGACTATACATGTGCCTTCTGACTACTTTTGGCCTCCTTTACCATTTCTGGTTTCCCCTCCCCCACACAGTTTTAGACCAGTCAATAATACCAACCAATGGATTCACACTTTGGTTAAAAATTTATTTATACTCCTCTCATTTGCAAAATAATTTTATTTGAGCCAACTTCGACACATGTAGACCCTAAATATTTTACCTTTGCTAGGCCTGGTGGATCAGAATAGATGATTTTCATAACCTTTTACACACTAACTTTTATTTTTCTTAACACTTTTCATATTAAACTTTGTTTTACCATCTTTCTTCAAATTAGATATTTAAATTCATTTTCAAATAAAATAAATGGCTATATTTTTTAATATTAAAAATTTAGTTTTAATTTTCTCCATGGTGTAGATAAGTTGATGATAGAATGGGTTGTTAGGGCATTTATTATGATGTTAGTAGTTTAGACTTCGATTAGCTCAGTGTGCTATGTTTGAGGCAATGTGGGTAAACTTAGAGGTGAATTTGGTAGTGGATAGAATCGATCCTTTGTCACGTAAGTACAAGCTTGCTTTAGTTGTCGATTCCGCCATAATAAGAACAATAATAATAATATAAATTTTAAAATTTTAACGAATGAATTAAATATTTATCAAAATTAGATGTTATTGAAAGCACATGATTTTATTTGAGGTAGTTTAGGTGATGGAAATAAGGGAAACTAGTTTTCTTGTAAGAATTTTCTAAAATTGTGTCGCCACTCAAACACTCCCATAGAAAAAAAAGTCTTAACCAAACCCATATTTTCTAAAAGGAAACTCTCAAGAAAGCCATCCAATATCACCTTGGTGGACATCTCTCACTCTTTATACTACACTAATGGACATCCTTGTTAAGGGGGGAATCCTTAAAGATTGAGCTAAGATAGGTCATTGAGTAATTAAGGGATGTTCCTTAATGAAGACTAGTGATTTGACACTACTCACTATCAAAGTAAAAGGCCAGCGATAAGTGTGTGAATAATGAAACAAACCAAGAATTATGAACAAATTTTGAATGATTTTTATTAGAAAAATATTCTTATTCATGCAACGAAATTATACTTGAAAAATTAAAGATAAAACTTGCTCAATAATCCATATAACATGAGATGCTAGTTAAGCATATATACAATGACACAATCAAAATAGAAAATGAATCATAAATTGTGTCGATACAAGTAAGTCATTAGATCATTCATTCACCGTATTCATGATCATTTGAGATTGAGAGTTCGCTATTATCATCAAGAGACCATTCCGCAACTAAGAGATCATACACCAACAATATTAACTATGTTTGGGACGACAAAGAGTGATGTGTTTGCGATGATAATTACACTGGTACAAAATGGCTAATTAGTTACTAAGAGAAGGACTAAATTTTGCATATAAATGACAATTTTTTAATTAGTGACTGGTAGTTGCTAATTTACAGTATCTTATAACATGACCAACTTTTAGTCGTATTTAGCTTAGTCATTAATTCAGTGCTCCAATTTTATCGTTTACTACTATATTTAGTCATAAATTTGGTCATTAATTTAGTCATTGGTTTAGTTATCAATTGTCACAATTAATGACCAAATACACAACAAAATATACTACTACATGATCACCCAAGAAAATCAATTAATGACAAAGGAAATATGACCAAAATGTTAGTCGTGTTATAAGATACTATAAATTAGCTAGTAATAGTAATATATATACAAATTTTAGTCATCATTTGAAACCAATTAATTAGCAAAGAAATATGATTAAATTTTAGTCGTGTTATAAGATACTGTAAATTAGCCACTAATAGTCATATATATGCAAAATTTAATCTTCATTTATCATTCACAACAATCATCTACCTTTCCTTGGTAGCTTCATATTCATTATATACATGAGTGATTTAGTAGTTTATATTCATTCCATTTAATTTCATTAATAATCATTATAAACAACTAATTTAGTTGTATTTTCCTTTTTTTGTATGCATCATTAATCAATATGAACTACTAATTTAGTAGTTTTAGACTGATTTTATGCATTCATTATTAATCAACATAAATTAATTAGTATGATTTTGCAACTAAATTTAGAAAAAAAATGTTATACAATGTGCATGTCCATCTAATATGAAAACACAAAGTTACATATGTTAATTACAATACTAATTGATATCTACAAGTACAACTATAAATAATTCAACCACAAAGTATATTATATGAAATGTGAAGTATTACAATATTAGTTTACAACTTAATATTGGTTGGACAAACATTTAAAAACAAAATATTGCTTCATCACTTCAAAACATTATCATTATGTTGCCAAGGCATTGTAGATGAATTCACCAACTCTAAATACTTGACCATCAGTTTGTATGTGTGTGTCTCATGCAGGATATTGGCTTTAAGGGTATCACTAGACTAGTTCTCTTCTCTCTCACTTTCTGTATTTGTTGCTCCAGTGCTATTGTTCTCTTATTTCTTCAATTCCTACTTACCATCAACATTGAGTTCCTCTTCTGAAAATGAAAGAAGATACAATGGAGAGTATACGATACAATGTGATGAATGATGAAATGTAAAAGGAAGTAGACTATATGTGATTTATACAAATATACCTCAACATCAGCAATGTCTACCATTTTTCCCTAGAAATGCAAGAAATTCGAGCATATTTCTTTAGTTGGGTAATAGTGACCACTATGTGACCAGATGCCTTGCATGAACAATGAAAATAAAATGTCACTATAGAAAATAATACCTTAGGAAATTAGTATTGAACCTTCAAGAAAAGACTAGGAATAATCATGCCAACTAAGTTACATGCTAAAAAGCTCAAGTTGTAGATAACTTGTGAAAAAATATGAAAACAAAAAGACAACATATAATAAATAATGTATGACAACTAGCTATTAAATTACATCATAGAAGAAAAAATATCTTATGGTTACCCGTACATGTGGGTGGGTAACATGCCCCAATATGTCATGATCCTTAGCGTCTAGAGAAAGTAAATCTCCTACTAGCATAATGATAAAGCTTGGAAATATTACATGGTGCATAGGGCCTTTTAGTCCCCTTGAGAAACATGGTACACTCTCACAAAACTTACCAATACTACCTCAGTAGATAGGGGCTTATAGCCTGGCCAAGGAACAATCACATGGACCACAATCTCAATAAACCCATGTCAAGATCAATTCCTATCACATTGTTAAAAAGCTTACATAATTTATGATTTGGTAGATAGAACTACTCAATAATTTCCTCATTAATCAATAATTACATGAAAAGATTTATCATCTAACCTTACACAATAACAATAAAGATTCATCACAATAACATATATATTTGCTTGAAATGTATATCATTTGAACAATTTGGTCCAATCATGTTGCAAAAAATAAAATCATAGAACACAATTATCATTCAATGAAAGTACCACATGGGAATAAGTAGTTGAAAAAGAACAATTCAAAAAATGCCTGGAAAGAATAAAAATTCTACATCACCTTAGATTATAATGCAACCAAACATATGATCCCAAATATTTTCACTATAGCCTGGATTGGGAAAGTGAAGATATAATTCCCCATCACCCCTTGTCATTGCTCCATATTTTTCCTGACTATCTATTCTAATTGATGGTGCTTTTACACCCAGGATTTCTCAAGGATATTTTCATAGGAATCTCACATTTTATCTAATAAATGAACTGCTAAACTCCATATTAAAACAAATTGAAGAAAACTACTCAAAATCCTCTCAGGCAGATTGTGGTCATGTGGTAAAATCAAAGAACGTTTAGTGCAAAAAACTAGGTTCAAAACTACCTGAAGACGTGTTACTGAATTAATGTGGAGAATGGGGTTGTCTACCCCATTCAAATGTGGGTGTAAGTCCTAGCAACATTGATGGCCCATGGTTGTGGCCTAACTCAACAGAAGAGGAAAGATGCAAGAATTCAATGGAAGAGATGCCCCTTGGTGATGGCCTCTAAGAAAAGGTAGATCCCAACTCATTAAGAAAGGGTCATTTGCGAACTGCAAAAAGGAATATCGCAAGATCTTGAACTTAATGGAGAAATAACTTCACTATTGTAGTTGTTAAGTCATGCATTGAATGTGTTGCCTTGTATGATACAAAGATAGATGCTTCTCTATACTTCTCTATGGAACTCCCATACACTTATGCAAAAGTACATTAAATCAAATTTGAATATCAGATGGAAATAAAGCTAAAATATCAACTATGGTGTTAATATCAGTCCCAATAAAAGATTATTCTTGGCTAAAAATGAAACTGTTACTCACCCATTTAGGTTGGATAGAATCATCCAATGATTGCGCAGTAGTGCCATCTCCTTTCCTTGTAGATAAAAAATAAACCCAATTGGATCATTTGAATGGTGGGAATTGATGCTAACAGATGTCCAGAGAAAATTTGGGCAGGCCAACACACCCAAAATAACTTTTCCTTCTTCCAATAAACCTAAGGCTACAACATATTGGTATGTTGGCATTATGATACAAGTATTGTCCTTGATGGAAACTCACTCATATGACAGATCACAGTGTAGCAGCTTAATAGCAATGAATTAATGATCAGACTACAAAGAATGAAGAAAGAGAGGTATACACAGGTTCACCTTGACAAAGAAGCGTATACGCACATGTTAACAGATCAAAAGGAGAGTATAACATATACACACTTTCACAAGAGGGAAAGCGTGTAAATGTTGGAAAACTAAGTTTTTGGTCTGTGGTATTTGGTGAATGGTATTTTGATCCATCGTATTGGTTGAAGGTATCTGGTTCAAGGTATTGACCCTAGGTATTTGGTCCTAAGTTGTTTTGGTCCATGGTATTGAGAAAGGCCTAAAATTATAAAAGGAGGATAAGATGATTAGGCCATAGTGTGCAAGTATTGAATATCAGATGAAGTGTGAAGATCGAGTATGCAGGTTATGGGTTTGTGATGCTCTGCTTGATCTGAACTAAGGATACACCTATGTGGATGATGATGGATGATGGATCGAGATCTTAAGGCTTGGAATTTATTATCATTATGTGGTTTTGTCATGGATCGAATAGATCTGAATACTGATGCACGTTTTATTTTGCAAATGTTATGATCTGGGTATGACTCAATTCTAAAATAGATGTGAAGTTATTAAGTTAGTATTCACAGATCTGTATGTGGGTTTTCTTTGGTAAAAGTGTGTATACACGTTGGTTCAACTCATTAGAGTAGCGTATACTTGATGAAATATGATATATGAATTTGAAGTTGGCTTTAGTGGTTGTTTCAGAGTTTTGGGTTCTACTCTATGTTCTGGTGACTGTGTTTTGATGATAGGCCTTCAGTGATTCAATTGTGGGTGATTCAGAGATTGATGATTGGGTATTCAATGATTGGTTAATGCAATGGTAGTAAGTGGTGATTTATTTTGAGCTTCAATGTTGTTGATGGGTCTAGTATGAAAATTGGATGAAACATGGCCTTCATATTATGATGTTTTGTTCCAGGAGTATCTAGTCTGAACATTTATGAAATGTGGTTCCTGGAGGAAGAGAGAAGGTCATAGCCTTCTGTAGGCTGGTGCCTACGTACTGGTAAACATATCAGCCAGTACAAGAGCTAGGGGGTTGGAGCTCCCTTCTAATAGTAGTTGTAAAACTGGAGAGGGTTGTAGCCCTCTGTAGGCTGGCGCCTACATAATAGTAAATATATCAGCTAGTACAAAAGCCAAGGAGTTGTAGATCCCTTCTAGTAGAATCTAGAGAATGAGATAATGTTGTATCCTTCTGCAGGTGGGTGCCTGTGTACTGGTATGAGTCTGCGGCAGTACAAGATTGTAAACAGGTTTTTCTTATGTTAAAAGAAGACAACGACAGGTGGTTTTTGTCTTGCATTGGGTTTCCACCTTAAATCTTGGTGTTCATGTGTGTTTCTTATGTGAGATGGTCTATTGTGTTTTTTACTGCACCTAGTTACTATTTATATGGTTGATGAAGTTTTGATGCACTGATTAAAGATCAACATATGATGAATTAACTGAATCATAAGTTTTCTGGATATACGCTAGTTGCCTTAAACATAGTTGTGTGTACACGCGAGTTCCATTAACTGAAGTAGCATATATGAAT
>APFE031320972.1:12894-47277 GCA_000404065.3 Pinus taeda | reverse complement strand
AAAGAAAATCTTTTACTCCAAACTATGGAAGTGATAGTTGGTTATTTTCTCAGATGAATAATGTTGAGTGTTATGTATTTCATAATATTGGACATGTTGTAGTGAGATGCAAAACTAGGATGGTTCAAGACTGTCACACAGAAAGATCATCACATTCCAAATTCTTTAAGCTATGTTGTTTTTCTTGCAATATGTTTGGTCACAAAGACATTAGCTACTACAGAAGGAATATGAAATGTGTAAGATGTTATAAATGTACCAAGTTTGGACATATAGAAAAGGAATGGACGAACAAATTATGGGCACCATACCAAAAGGAGAAAAAATCATCACACTAGAGGATATGGAAGAAGAAGGAAGTACAGTCAGAAAGATGTGGAATAGCAGAGTATACAAACATGAAAGACTCAGAGGGAGCTGAACGTGTGAAACTTCAGTGTTCTAAATCTCATACACAATTTTCATGAAGAAAAGTTGAATATATATGTGAGTTTGAAGCTATATAGTTGTGTATAAATTGGTTTGAGGAAAAGCAATGGGACAGACTCAAGAAAAAGGGTCTGATATGGTTCAGTCAATTATTTTCTCTATTTGATGACGGTTACAATTTGTTGATGATGTGCAGAAATGTGTTGGTACTCATAAGATGTTATTTAGAAGTGGTTTTGATCCTCACAAGTTATCTTGATGTATATCTAATTGATGATGATGCCTTGATACTTCTTGCTGATATATGCATGATCAAATCTGACAATGAATAGATGGAATAGGTTCAGGGGGAGCATATGCTTCGAATAATGTATTGTTGGCATTATGGTTATAATTTTTTTGTGATGATGCTTATGTGGCTAAATGATACATCTTGTTATCTCATATGATACTTGGGGTCACACTGTTGGTATTTAGATCAGATTCATGGATGATCACTTAAGTGGCATATTATTGTTGGTTAGCAAAGAGAATGGTATTGAAGGTTACAAGTTAGGATGCTGTTGAAAGATGCTTATGGTGCAGATAATATATGGTGTATACCAGTTTCTGATGACTATCATGGTCTTGTTTAGATTGTTGGTCTTTGTTATAAAAGACATGTATATCATTTGATGTAAAGGTCATGAAAAGACATAATTTTTTAACCCTCTTTACATGGGAAGGATGATGTAATCATTTCTATTTCAGTCATGTATAAAAATTTGGTATATCCCCAATTGGTTGGGTGGATGAGTAAAAATGGTGTATCCCCACTTGCTGGGAGATTTATGTATGTATGTTTCATTTGTAAAATGAAGGTCATACTCACTTATTTAGTTGTAGAGTCATGTTATTCTTTTGAAAAATATTTTTTGTAGACTCTGGATGTGCTCAGGGGGAGCATGGATGGATTGGTACATCTTAGCAGGTACAAAGGAATAGCTCAATCAAAGATTTTAGCATGTACTCAGGAGGAGTATGGATAGCATAATGTATATCAAAGGGAGAGAATATTGGTTCACCCTTTACCCTTGATGTCAAAGGGGGAGGGTAACTTGGTGTGGTTGTTGCCATCAAGTCCAAAGGGAGATATTGTTCCCATTATGATACATGTGTTGTCCTTCATGGCAACTCACTCAGATGACAGATCACAGTGCAGTAGGTCAATAGCAAAGAATTAATGATCAGACTACAAAGAATGAAGAAAGAGAGGTATACGCAACTTCACCTTGACAAAGAAGCATATACACACAGGTTAATAGACCAAAAGGAGTGTATAATGTACATAAGCACATTCACAAGAGGGAATGCGCATACATGTTGGAAAACTAAGTTTTTGGTCCGTGTTATTTGGTCCATGGTATTGTTCCAAGGTATCTTGTCCGAGGTATTGACCCTAGGTATTTGGTCCAAGGAATTGGTCCTAAGTGGTTTTGGTCCACGGTATTGAGAAAGACCTAAAACTAAAGGAGGAGAAGACCATTAGGCCAGAGTGCACAAGTATTGAATATCTAATGAAGTGTGAAGATCCAGTATGTAAGTTAGGGGTTTGTGATGCTTTTCTTGATCTGAACTAAGGATGAACCTACGTAGGTGATGATGGATGATGGATTGGGATCTTAACACTGAGAATGTATTATCATTATGTAGTTTGATCATGGATATACTAGATCTGAATACTGACACATGTTTTATTCTGCAAATGTTATGATCTGGGTACGACTGAATTCTAAAATAGATGTGAAGTTGTTAAGTTAGTATTTGTAAATATGTACATGGGTTTGCTTTGGTAAAATCGTGTATACACACTGGTTCGGCTCATCAGAGTAGCATATACATGATGAAATATAATATCTGAATTTGCAGTTGGTTCTAACGGTTGTTGCAGAGTTTTGAGTTCTGCTCTATGCTCTGGTGACTGTGTTTTGATGACAGGCCTTCATTGACTCAATTGTGGGTGATTCGAAGATTCATGATTGAGTATTCAATGATTGGTTAATGCAATGGTAGTATTGCAGTGGTGATTGATTTTGAGCTTCAATGTTGTTGATGGGTCTTGTATGAAAATTGGATGAAACGTAGCCTTCAGATTATGATGTTGTGTTAAAGGAGTACCTAATCTGAAAATTTATGAAACGGGGTCCCTGGAGGAAGAGAGAAGGTTGTAGCCTTCTATATGCCAGCACCTACGTACTGGTAAACATATCAGCTAGTACAAGAGCCAAGGGGTTGGAGCTCGCTTCGAGTAGTAGCTGGAAGAAGAGAGAGGGTTGTAGCCCTCTGTAGGTCAGTACCTACGTACTAGTAAATATATCGGCTAGTACAAGAGCCAGGTGGTTGTAGCTCCCTTCCAGTAGAAGCTGGAGAATGAGAGAAGGTTGTAGCCTTCAATAGGTGGGTGCCTACATACTAGTATGAGTCTGCACTAGTACATGATTGTAAACAGTTTTTTCTTATATTAGAAGAAGAAAAAAATAGGTGGTTTTTGTCCCGTATTGGGTTTCCACCTTAAATCTTAGTGTTCATGTGTGTTTCTTATGAGATATGGTCTGTTCTATTTTTTACTGCACCTAGTTATTGTTTATATGGTTAATGAAGTTTTGATGCACTGATTAAAGATCAACATATGATGAATTAACTGAATCATAAGTTTGCTGGATATACACTATTTGCCTTAAACACAGTTGCGTGTACACGCGAGTTCCATTAATTGAAGTATTCTATATGAATCTAATTATGGAAATGAAAAGTTTTTGACTTACTAATACTAATTCACCCCTCCCCTCTCAGTATTATTTCCAACATGGTATCCTCTATAAAATCTACGAAATAAGTTGGTCTCCTTTATCAAAATAACAAAATAAGTAACATGAAAAAGTGTCGGAAATGTGCAATGGCTGACATATTGCATTACACTAGAAACTGGAACATGAAATGTAACTCGATTGTAAAAGCTTCACTAGAAATGCATTATAACAGTAGGAGAATCTAGGTGAATTCTATAACCTAGTGTGTATGATATTATAACATCCATGGGTAACACATGTGAATTATAACAAAAAAAATAAAATAAAATTCATAATGTCAAAAAGAAAATTTACATAAAATACCAAAAATATATTTATGTGTATGTATAAATGAATGTTTTCAAACTCATAATCAGTCAAGTGTCAACTTGGACACCAACTCAGACTCAGACTTGGAACTAGTGGTGGGTCAACTTGGACTCCCACTCAAACTTAGATTGACTCAAGCTAATCTGATTTAATTGACTTGATCTACTAAAAAATACTTAAAATACTTAGGCACTGATTAAAAATCATTTTTAAAGATTCCAAGCCATTAGAGAAAAAAAATATAAAGTTTTATCATGCACATAACATGTCAAGTTCGAATATCTCAAAATATTTCAAAATGGCACTGATCAAAATACATTTCAACAACAAAATACATCATTATTGATGAATGGGGCTCTAAATTCCTTCTATACTCTAAAATATGAAAAACATACTATGTCCATCTTTGTTTTCCTAACCTTGTCTTCCTTAAATTTCACAAGTTGATTTTGTAGTTCCAATAAAATTTGTTTAGTCTCCTCTAATAGGTCTATGCATGGGGAAACTTGGCCTCCTATACTAGCCAAGAATTCTTGCAACTAGTCTCCCCCACCCCACCCCCAAATGCATTTATTGCAATAGAATACTCATCAACAAGATCACATGGATACATGCAAGGTATTTGACTCTTGGGGGAATGGTAAAATTCCAATATTAAAATTCAAATATGCAACATTGAAAACCCTATATTAACTTCTAATTACATAAATTTCGTACTGAAAACAGTTCAAATTGGTAATTGGTTGAGAGTATGAAACTTAGGGTATACCTGACTCAGATAAATCAGTGCTCTTCAACATTGCTCCAAAATTCTACATGCTCAATAAGAGAGGTCTGATGCAAATGGAGGGTTGGGTTAGGTCTCTTTACTTGGATGACTAGGGTTATTTTTCTGCAAGACTGGCGAAGCCATACTTTGACTAGTTCGGCACCAACTAGGCCTCCAAACTAAATATATGGCTAAGTTGATATGGTTGGAAATCAACTCATCCAGGTTAACCAAGTATGAAATGACATGGACTTCTTTTTGAAAATTGATATATAGAGAGATAGATTCTATCACAAGTCAATATTAACCCTAGGTCTTTGAAGCACAAGGATATTTTCATTTTAAACCATTTTTGGCCCCACCTAGTCCTTAACAATCCCGAGTTAAGATGGATCTATGCAGTTTGATTAGTTGATGCAAGTAGGAAAAATATATTAGACATTTATTCATAGGAAATTAGTGCAATTTGAATAATAACAATTAAGAAAGGTATGAACATTTCATATAGTGACTACAAGGTTTCTCCCTACAACATAAAAAAAATAGAGATAGGAAGGGAACATACAACAGGTAGAAAAGAAGAGAAAAGCTAGTTTGGTGACCAAGAGAACACTTGCAACCACATTTATAAAAGAAAAGGTAAGGACTTACAATCTAGATAAAGCACATTATAGGTCCCTATCACATTCTCATGGCTTGCCCATTTGTCCCATCAATGGGGTCTAAAACCTAATGCCAACCATGGGGCCCTCCTTTATATTTACTTATATCTATCATTGCAAGCACATCTGCTATTGTTAATGGAGAAATATCATAGGTACCATCAATAGAATTTTTGTAATTTACAACTGTTGTAATGTGTTCCACCATATCTTGTGCACCATTGTTTTGTAAATCTCCTAAATCCTAATAGAAATACATAGATTTTAAGTATATCATTTGCATCTTAAAAAAATTACAATTTGTATGCCGACTAAAGAAAAGAACATAATTGTTCTTCTTTTTATTATAAATATGAAAACTTTTCCTTTCCATAGGCAAACATTTGGAAAAAAAAGAAGAAAAAAACATGGTTGCAATCTGAATGTACCACATCAGAATAAGTAGCTAAAAAAGAACAATAAAAAAAGCTTAGAAAGAACAAAATTTCTAGAATCACCTTGGATTACAATGAAACCAACTACATGATCCCAAATCTTTTCACTATAGCCTAGATTAGGTAAGTGAAGATATATTGCTCCATCACCCCTTGTCATTACTCCATAATTTTCCTCCTGAATATCTACTCTAACTCGTGGTGCTTTTACACCTAGGATATGTCAAGGATATTTTCATAGGAATCTCACATTTTATATAGTAAATAAACTGCTAAAATCTATATTAAAACAATTGAAGCAAACTACTCAAAATCCTCTCAAGTGGGTTGTGGTTAAGTCGTTAAATCAAAGAACTTTTAGTGCACAAAAATAGGTTCAAAACTACTCGAAGACATGTGACTAGATTAATGTGGCCAATGGAGTTATCTGCCCCATCCAAAAGTGGGTGGAAGCCCTAGAAACTTTTATTGCGCATGGTTGTGGCCTGTCACAACAAAGGAGGAAATATGCAAGTATTGGATGAATTTAATGGAAGAGATAACTCTTCATCATGGCCTCTAAGAAAAGGTAGATCCCAACTCATTAATAAAGTTCCATTTTCCAATTACAAAAATGAATATCACAAGATCTTGAACTTGATGGAAAAATACCTATGCTATTGCAGTTGTCAAGTCATGCATTGAATGTGTTTCCTTGTATGATTGAAAGAAAGATGCTTCTTTACACTTTTCTATGGCACTTACATACACCTTTGAAAAAGTACATTAAATCAACTTCGCATATCAGATGGAAGCAAAGCTAAAATATGAACAATGGTGTTAATACCAGTCCGAACAAAATATTATTCTTAGCTAAAAATGAATGTGTTACACACCCTTTTAGGCTGTATAGAACCATCCAATGATTGAACAGTAGTGCCGGCTCCTTTTCTAGCAGAAAAAAAAGAAGGAAAACCAATTGGATCATTTGAAGGGTGAGCACTGATGCTAGTAGATGTCCAGGGAAAATTTGGGCATGAAAGCACACCCAAAATAAATTTTCCTTCATCCAATAAGCCAAAAGCTACAACATATTTGTCTCCTGTAAAAAATCTGAGAGATAGCTTGGTCTTACTAATCAAAATTGAAAAAGATTCTAACATGAAAAAATGTTGGAAATGTGGAATGGCTCACATATTGGAGTAGACTGAAAACTAGAATAAGAAATGTACACCAATTGTAGAAGCTTCACTAGAAATGAATTATAACACTGAGAGAAGTTAGGTGCATTCTACAGCCCAGTGGGTATGAGATTATAACATCCATGGGTAACACATGTAAATTAAACATAAAATAAAATTAAAATTCATAAAGTAAAAAAGAATTAGTCAAGGGTGAACTTGGACTCCACCTCAGACTTAGACTTGGAATTAGTCATGGGTCAACATGGACTCCCACTCAGACTCAGATTGACTCAAGTTGATCCGATTTCAATGACTTGGTCTACTAAAAAATACTTAAAATACTTAGGTATTCATTAAAAATCATTTTTAAATATTCTAAGCCATTAGGGAAAAAATATATAAAGTTTTCTCATGCACATACCATATAGAGTTTGAATATCTCACAAAATTTCAAAATGGCACTGAGGAAAATACATGTCAACAACAAAATACATAATTATTGATGAATGGGGCTCTAAATTTCCTCTAGACTCTAAAATCTGAAAAACATACTACATCTAGCTCTTTTCTCCCAACCTTCTCTTCATTAAATTTGACAAGTTGAATTTGTAGCTCCAATCTAATTTGCCAAACTCCTCTAATGGGGTGAGGCCTGGGGAAATTCAGCCTCTTATATAGCCAAGAATTTTTATGACTAGTATCACCCACCTACCAATGCATTTATTGCAATAAAATACTCATCGACAAGATTGACATGGATCCATGCAAGGTCTTTGACTATTGGGTGCATGGTAAAATTCCAATCTGCAAATTCAAATATGCAACATTAAAAACCCTATCTTAAATTTTAATTATGCAAATTTCGTACTGAAAACATTAAATTTCAAATTGATAATGGGTTGAAAGTATGAAACTTATGGTATACCTGGTTGGGACAGATCACTGCTCTTCAACGTTGCTCCAAAACTCCACATGATCATTAAGGGAGATCTAATGAAAATGGAGGGGTGGGGCAGGTCCCTTTACTTGGTTGACTAGGGTCAGTTTTTTGCAAGACTAGCTAAGCCATGCTTTGACTGGTTTAACACCAACTAGGCCTCCAAGCTAAATATATGGCCAAGTTGATATGGTCGACAGTCAACTCATCCAAGTCAACCAAGTCTGAGTCTTTTTGGAATACTTTTAAAAACTGATATATAGAGAGATAGATTCTAGCACAGATCCATCTTAAGTCTAGACCTTTGAAGCACAAAGAGATTTGCAGTTTAAATCCTTTTTAGTCCCACCTAGTCCTTAGAAATCCATAGTTACGATGGATCTGTGAAGGTTGATTAGTTGATGCAAGTAGGCAACATATATTAGACATTGATTCATAGGAAATTAGTGCAACTTAAATAATAAAAAATAACAAACGTATGAACATTTCACATAGTTACTACAAGGTTTCTCCTTGCAACATAAAAAACAGAGACAGGAAGGGAAAAAACAACAGGCAGACAGGAAGAGAAAAGTTGGTTTGGTGACCAAGAGAAAATATGCAGCCAAATTTACAAAAGAAAAGATAAGGACTTACAATCTGGATAAAAAACATTGTAGGTGCCTGCCACATTCTCTTGCCACTTTGTCCCTTCAATTGGTTCTAAAACCTAGTGCCAACCATGAGGCCCTCCTTTAGATTTACCTCTATCTATTATTGCAAGCGCAGCTCCTATTGTTAATGGAGAAATATCATAGGTGCCATAACTAGAAATGTTTTAATTTACAAGTGTTGTAATTCGTTCCACCATATCTTTTGCATCATTATTCTATAAATCTCCTAAATCCTAATAGCAATAAACAAATTTTAAGTATATTATTTGCAACCTAAAGGAACTACACTTTGTATGCTGACTAAACAAAATAACACAATTGTTCTTTTTTTTAATAGAAATATGGAAACTTTTCCTTGCCATAGTCAAACATTTGGAAAAAAAACATGGTTGCAATCTCAAAGAATGCGCTAATATATTCAAACAACAATACCTCTTCTGCAACCAAGGAAAAAAATCTCGAGGGTAGTTCCCCTGCAAGTACAAAGCTAACTAAACCTTTAGAATCTAAGATCATCTAATAATAAAACATCTATTTAATTCAACTGCCATATATGATAGAAAAATCTATAGAACCCCTATATTATCAGGTGATGTGCAAAAGATGAGAATATAAAAAATACAAATGTTTCATCAAAATTCAACATCATATAACAGCGGTTGAAGTTCACAGTCTCATTGGGCATTCACCTACAAACTTTGGAAAAAAAACATGTACGTAAAAATCCTTTTCATCCAACTCAAAGAAATAAATTATTGATCATTATAGTCATACCTACAAATCTTCTTCATTTGTATTCTTCTTTTGAAATTTGCAAAGCATTTCAATAAGAACTTGTTATCTAGAATATTGAGAAATTTAGATAGGAACTACCTTCTAACTATGGTAGACTAATGTCACAAGAAACATGAGACTTTTCAGGATAGATGGTTTGTGTTTTAGCAAAGCCATCAAACACAATTATTGCTATGTATTATTGCCATTTTTACTTTTGGGAGAAAGTAGTGGATATGCTTTGAATCCTTGAAACAAATGTGTCTTGTATGAAGATGATTATCAGGACATGGATAACAAACTCAAAATAGTTCAATAGTTCATCATATATTATAGCCCAATAATCAAATCAAGAAGAGAGCTGGCAAGAGATAGGATGAACTCAAATTGCATTTGCATACTTTGGCATATGCATAAGCATGACATATTATGGTGAGTACTATTTTCTTCATTTTGAAGATAAGTGACTAATTATCTACAACAATCCTGACGTGGCTAAGAGAAATAGAGCAGATATTGTTAAAGACTGTCCCAAGTGACACCTTAACATTTTGGAATCAGGTTGTTATATTTATTGTTAGAACTAGTTCACTTGAAGATTTGGAAGTAGTGGTTACATGCTACGGATTGGGCCAAAATCATGGTAGTGGAATTCTAGGGTTATATAACTCATTAATTTGAAATAAATTTAAATTTGAGTTTTGAAGAAGTTGATAAGCTATTTAGTAGAGATAAAACTAGACCACTTATAGGTTAATTCAATCCTACCACCTAGAATGTGGAATAGATGCACAATATAGATTCCCAGAAGGCATGAATTAAAAGATATTTTCAAATTCCCAAGAAATAAGGAAATTGTGTGACACATATTAGCCATAGTTGCATCTATATGTAATGTGACTTAAGAAAGTTAGATGAAGATTATCATTAGAGTTTAGTGTCTTCAATGGCAAGGTTCATGGTAGTTCGCTGAAAGAAGGGGGAAAATATAGTTTTTTATTCAATCAAAGACCGCAAATTATTTTTTTATGATATGACAGTAAAGAAGGTATAACATAGACAATTTTGAAGATAGTCTTATTTCACATAAAAATATAGTTGCTTAATTTTTTTATTTTTGAACTTTATTTCCAGTTCATGGCATGGGGCCCACCCACAATTCTAAGATGTAAAAAAATGAAATTTAAGGAAAAGAAGTAAGGTGAAAAAAAAGAATTTTCAGAAAGGGAAATTCTATTGAATATAAATCCTTGGAGTTATAGTTGTGTGCCATTGTTTTCCCTTGGAAAAGTAGGTCCACAACTTTTGAAGGAGATAATTCCCACCTACAACTGGGAGTATTGAGCATGTTCGAAAATGGTTTAGCATATCTTGTTAAAGCTAGATTTGATTGTTCAAATCATACAATTAATATAGATGCCATAATGTACAACTAGGGTTTCTCTCTCAAGTTCTCTTTTCTTCGGTACAAACGTGATTAGGAGGGGTGGCTCCCTCTCCTCCTCTGATCCAGCGAAATAAGATTTCAAATATATCGTGGCACCTTCTTTCTCAAAATAAAAGGATCAATAACACCATTGAAATTATGGTTTGTTAACAAATGGAGTAAGTGCTTAAAGTCATTCCATCAATCCAAGGAGAAAAGCACTTCAATGTTACCTCGAAAATCCGTGCTTGAAAAAATGAGTTCAATTATCAACTACAAACCCCAAAGTTACTTGAGGATATCCCCCATTGTCACCTTGGTGATCATCCTTCTCACTTAAGGCCATCTCTCCTCCAACAGAAGGGAGTAATCCCTAAGAAGCCTACATAATTGTCCTTTAAATGCTAAAACAGTAGATTTGCAAAATGATTTGTTTTTGTTTTTTAAGATTTAAAATGGAAATATTGGCAAAACCTAGTGCCTAGTTCCTGGGCTATAGATTCTCATCAACAAACAAAACATGAGAACTAATTAATAAGTTGTGAATCATGAGAAAACAACGAAACAACAAGTGTTATCAGTCAAGAATAGATCAAATAAATATGTAACAATGTTATCTCCTAATAGATGGAATGATTGAAGACAATGTGATCTTCCAACTTGATCTCTTGTAAGTAACATAGATGAAAATTCCTTTTGAGGTGTGTGGTGTGGTGAGATATCTCAAACGAAAGCTGGTGGGAGCCCACTCTAAATGAACCAAGGGGAATCATAAGGTTGTGCATCCAATGTCTATTAGTATAGATAAGCCTAACAATAACGGTCACTTAGCTACATAAAGCACTCAAAATAATAAAATGAAATATTCAAGCTAACACCCTCAAGTAGGGAAATCCAAGTGATTTGGATGTGGCTTGTAGATATCCTCTCGAATATCCTAGGTTGAGTCTTACTTAGATAGTAGGAGATCACCTAGAGTGTCTAAAGATTACCTAAAAATGGCAAGTCTATTAATAGAAATGGCCATTAACTGAAGAAATGAAGAAGAGCCCACAACAATTACAACAAGCGAGGCGGGGGGGGGTCTATTGAAGCAATACCGTGAACTTCACCTAGATGATAGACTGAGGAATTGCATGCTTTTAGGAGATGAACCATTGTAATATAATGGTTTAGAATCTCTCTATCCTAGCCCAGTTAATCCAAATAAAGCTAGGTTCCCACACCTTGAAGCCATAGAGGGTTATGGATCTCATGATCATGTCTAAGGTGGTACATCTTGAATGAGATGTCCTACAACACTATATCTTGAGCCAAGCAAGACATATTCCTTATTAATTTGGGGACAGAAAGCATGCTTCAATCTAAACTAGACTCTTAAGATCTGAACCCCAAGTATGTGTAGGTTGTAGGAATCTCAATCCCATCCCCTCCAAAGTAAAAATGCTAGTCAAAGAAAGTTTCTTGAGACATGATGATGATCATAACCTTAGTCTTGAATACGAATCTATATTGACTCGATGGTTTGCTTGTAGGCCTCACTTTGGTACTTTTTATTTGTATTTAGAAACTTCATATAACTAGAATAATAATTATGTTTCTCTCCTCTTAATAGAATGAAACTACTCTTTCAAAGGAAAATTGTCCAACATATAGTTTGTTTTTGGTTGTCTTCCAATTATCACATGGATCTGGAGAAAGAGAGAATACAGTGAAAATACATAAGTAGCTAGAAAACATGGGCTATTGGAATTATGATTCATGCCCCTAGTTTTATCTTTTGCTATGTTTATTGAATAATGTAACTTATGCAATAAGGCATGGGTCATGCCATAAAAAAAGAGGTGGAAAATTGGTTGTGTCACCATCACAACAATGCAAAATCTGGGGAGAATAAAAATTTCTTTCTATCTATATTCTCACTGAAATATATAATCGAGGTCAACATCCTCATGTGTCCAAGGAGTTTAGGGTTTTCAAAATAAGTCTAAAGAGAGTTACAACGTGACAATATTGTAAATGGTTTAGCTACATGGAATAAATTAGAATGTAGAATCATTATTTCTGTTGGAGCCTAAATTCATACAATTTTCATATTGCATGTTGGCCTCCAACACTTATCAAAACAATGTGTTGTGTTCCCATTCTAGGATTGATTGTCAACATGCTTAATACAAAAAAAGAACTAAGTAGATCGTAACTATTGCAAAATATTTCCCATATGTCCTTTATAACACATTCTTCATCATAAGTGACTAAGCACAATTCCACTTCCCCAAAACATCTCTAAGAGAATCTTCCAAGCATGGTGGAGGAGGCATTTGAGGGTAGTCCACATATAGAAACATGCTTCAATTAACTTTAATCCAGTGACCAATGAGTACAAATTTTATATTGTATTTATTAAGGGATGGGTGCTTCCATGAAGTCATTTAAAGGTATCAATCAAGTAAATAGGAAGAAACTTTTACTAGGCAATATTCCTAGTAATCTACTATATCTCCAACAAGAACATAACTTTCACATAAAATCAAAATACATTAAGTTTTGAAATCTAAATGCCAAAAGAAAATTCTTGGAAGTTTGTGAACTTACCATAGAAAACTTATTCCTCCTTTAAGCACTAATGTATGGATTTTATGAAAATTGGCCCATTCAAAGGCATGAACAGAGTAGTGGAGTAGAAGGGAATCACTGATATAATAGATTTGTGTAATGGAAATCAATGCATGCACCTCCAATTATTCATTTGTGACACTGATATCTGGAGTTCCTTAAGAATTTATGTCAGTAAATCTCCATGAGTAATTGATTGTATCCATAAGTAATTCACTGTAACTGTGTACTCTGTCATGGGAATAGTAAAAAATAATAAAGTTTCAAAATTAATTATGTTTGGGCCGAGTCTATCAAATGAAATAAGAGAGAAATGAGTAGAGCATAATGTAGGGTTATCTCATCAGTCATTTCTCTCTGCTCATCTTTCCTTTCACTATTTATTCACCAAATTAGGTGTCAAACAAATTGATGTTCTATAGAAAGGCACAAACAGGGCTTTTCATTTCCTTTCAAGAATCTCAATCTTTATCACTAACATCCAAATTTGACCCTCTACCAGGAGTATAAGAATATTCATATCGCTTAGGAGCATCAGACTGACATCAGGTTCTTCAGCTCAAGCATCCGACTCTTTATCTAGAACCTAATAATATCCCTTTTGAACACCCTTCCTTTCATCTCAAACTCGATCTACATCCATCGATGCTACCATTGTCTCTGTTGCTCTAGTAGTGCTCACAAGTTTAGTGATAACCTATCTAGTAGAAATTTCACATACATAGCTCCATCACTAAGTTGAGAAGAAAGTGGATAAAATGTCCATCTAAGCTAGGAGGACCTTATGTGACACATTAGCCTATGGTCGCTAAGGAGCATCATCACTAGTAGTTCACCTCCCATGAAGGACCCCTTTTTAGATCTTAAATGCTATCTTTTTAATTAATTTCATATTTTGTGTTTTTTTCTTGCCTTTATTTTTTATGCATGTCAATTTAAGGATTTACTCTTCAATTGATGCTCTCTTTGTAAAAAAATAGCAAAATCCATTGGCAAATGAATAAAGACTAATAATTTTTCTTCGAGATTCATTTATGATTTACTTTCTCTATTCTCTAGGTATCTTTTTGCATTTATTTGTGGATGTTTGAGATAAATATCATTAAACATCATCACAATTATTCTTCTACTTGAAAATTTGCTAGGTTTTGACAACATACAAATAAGACGATGAGTGACATACCTATACCCTTAGTCTAATGCATATTACCATAAATCCAACACTAATACCATTTTGAAAGAAATGAATGTATGTTGTATGACATATAGGCTCATGTGACTCTATTTTAGAATTCAAGAATGTAGATGAATTAATCATGCACAACAACATTTAAACATGCACCAAAACTCTGGTTTCTTTTGGTTCTCGTTCTTTGTTAAAGTTAGCTATCTCCTCTTGTCAAATTCATTTTCTTATGCATGTTTTGACTCAGAGAATTCAAAAGATAATTTTACTCATCATGTGTTCTCACTTCTAGGTGATATGACTCTCTCACCCACCTGTTACATGCATTCAATAAAACCAGTCCCGTCATGAGTGTACTTAGCCCATGCTTCGACAAAAAAATTGATATGACTCTTCTACCAACATCAAAAATGCATTCAATGAATGGGTTTAATAACTTTTCAAATCAGGAATATATGGTAATGACAATTAATTTATTCTAATAACATGGGATTTTAGCATGTGTGATTTACCCTTTGAGCCATTTTTATCCCCCTCTTTTATGAAATTATAGGTCCTCCATGAATATGTTCTTGTCCATTTTATAACCAGTGATTTATTTCATATTATTATTTTCGATATAAATGTTTACATATATTTTTTTGTTTTATGTTTTGTCCATGTCTTGTGGGACTAGCATGTGATCTAAGAAACCATAACCTAGGGAATCTAAGCCATCAAATTCACTTGATGATCACACTAGGTCTAGACCACATCGACCCTTATCATGGATAATTGTTTTTGGTGTCTCCTCCTGACTATTGTGAGTTTTCACAAATTGGCCACCTTACGTAATGAAACCATTGAAATCCAATCACGGTAGTGATATTTGGCTACATTTCTACATGTTATATCTCTTGGTATTTAGGCTTTCATCATGTTTAAAAATATACATTTCTAATCTAGCAATCAAAACCAAGGTGTTAAATTTTCCTCCACCTACATTTTTTCACTATATTTTGTGTACATCACCATATAGGTTTTACATATAGATACATAAAAGAATTACATATTCGAATTCTATGATTGGACAATTTATAAACTCCTATAGAAATTCCAAATTCCCAACTTTCACTTCCGTCAACCTACATAATCCAAGGAAGAGTAGTCCCTTCTCTCCATCACAATCCTTTAGGTTGTTCCACTTACCTTTGAGGGCTCAACCACTGGTCAGACATGAAATATCTAGGCTATGGAATTTATTAATCTTAACTATAAAAGGTGGAGTCTTTAATCATTTATAAAGAAATGTACATTGATATTTCCTCACAATATGCAAAAAGGTATGGGTAGTCCTCCCACATAGCCTCTTCATGCTCCCATGTGGTATCTTCGGGATTTTAGTGTGTCCAATAGAACTTTACCTAGATAATGGCTTGGCACAAGAGCACTTTGAATTTTGATTCTAATACCCTTTTTGCTCCACCCATACAATAGTCTAATCAATCACAAGGTTGGGATTAGGCACATACTTTTTCAATAAAGATACATGAAACACTCTTATGAATATTCATGGATGCAAGTAACGAAATAAAGTATATAACCAATCTTATCCTATCTATGATTCCAAATGACCCACAATATTGTGTTACCTATTTTGGGTAGCTTCCCAATTTTAGTGAGCTCCTTTTAGCCTTCACTTTGAAAAACACATTCCCAACCAATCTAAACCATTTATGCATTTCTCCTTTTCTTGCACAACTTTTTACATATGTTATATATCATTTATATTTTTCCTTATCTTTAACATATGGTTTTCCATCACTTTTAGGATATATATTAGCGCAACAATCACTTTTTTTTATAGGTTATCCCAACTCAAAATATAACTTCACAATTTGCTTTTTTATATAAATTTCCACAATATTGGATTCCTTATCAATCAACTTAATTCAAATAATATGTTTTCCTTTCATAAGCTTGTCCATCACTATCATGATGGAATCATCTCACCTTGTTATCATTAGTAACTTGGTGATGAAATTTATGGTAAAAATTTGTCATTTGCATTTAGGAATGGACAATGGACATGTAAATCATGTTAGATGTCTATGTTTAGCCTTTACCTTCTAACATTACATGCATTTGGCTATGTAATCAACCACATGTTTCTTCATACTAAGTCAAAAGTACTGGACTCTTATAACTACAATAGTTTTATGGTAGCCTAGGTATCCAACATTTGGTGAATTGTACATTTCCCTTACCACTAAATTTCTCAATTCTTGAGAATTAGGGACATAAAATTGTGTTCCTTTGCAATATGATTTCATCCTCTTCTAGCATGCAATATTTAATTTTTTGGTGTGAAGTGCCTTGTTGTAAGCCTTCTTTAATTTGTAATAAGTACTAGCTTGATCCTAATCTTCCAAAATTATTCTTTTTACGTCTATGTTGTATATTCTAATAGATATAACATATATTACGTGAACCCTCTTGTTGGGTGAATTAACCTCTTTATTCTCTTTTCCCTTGATGTTGATAAATTCAAAGTTAGATTCACTTTGCCATTCCAACCATATAATTTTCCTATATGATTATTTCAAACCGCTATGGTCTATTTTCAACTCAAAATTCATCCCCTAAGATAATGTCTTCACATTTTCAATGCATGGATAATAGTCGTAAGCTCCAAGTGTTGGGTAGCATAATTTATTTCATGTTATTTTATTTTATTCAATTCATATGACATTCCTATCTTGCATAAGGGGTCCACCAAGTCCTTTACATGCATTTATGCACACAAAAATATCCTCATTTGGATTCACATTCATTGGAATAGGTGCATTGGTTAATAAATAGTTTACCTACTGAAAATTATCTTTACAATTTATAGTCATCCAATTTATACTCATTTTTGTTGCAATGAAGTAATTGAATGTACACTATTATGGAAACACAATGAATATCATGTGGTAACTAGGTAAACCCATAAACTATCTCACCTTTAAAATATTCTTCAGTGATGGCCAATGTTTGATGGATTTAATCTTCCTTGGGTCCATTGTGAACCAAATTATGGATTTTCCTTTGATGGAAAGTGCAGTTTCTCAACTTGGCATAATTATTTCCCTTTTAACACCTCTAGCTCCATCCTCAATTAATGTCACGCGTGCTCCTCTTTTGTCTTGGAGTGTATAAGAATATCACCCAAGAAGGAAATAATAAATTAGTCTATATAAACGCTAAACACTCTATTCATCAAACGTATGAAACTAGCAATTCCACCACATGTTTCAAAGTAAACGTTGTAAGGTGGTAGCATAGGAAACAATAGCATAGAACAAAGGAAAAACTTGTATGCAATTTTCTTTCTTTACTAGCATTTCTCTTTTATCATATGTTATGTTTTAGGGATATTTCAACCAGGCCAATATTCTAGAATATCATCAAAATGAAGGTAAAGCACAACATCTTAATTCCAAAGGATTTATGAAAATGATCTTAATTAATATTCATAAACTATTATAAGTAAATGATATAAATCAAACATTTTATAGCACAAGTAATCTCATATCACATTTTATTCACAATGCAATGGATAATAGCTTTTTTTAGAAGGGATTCAAGATAATGAATGTGCATTTTGAGTCATTTTTATGTCAAATGTTGTTATGACTAGAAATTTTATTCATTTAAGTCATTTTTATGTACTTAACATTGCAAAGGAGTTTAGAGACCCTCTTAAAGGGGTCTCTAAATTTTAACGTTGTAGGTGGACTCAAAGACCCCTTTGTCTCTAAATTTAACATTGTAGATGGATTCAAAGAAGGGGGTATATGAATCCATATATAGTGTTAAAATTTAGAGACAAAAGCATATTTATAAATTTAACATTGTAGATGGATTCAGGGACACCTTTGTCTCTAAATTTTAACAATGCAAATGGATTCAGAGGCACATATAGTGAAATGTAACACTTCAATATCAAAATTGCAATTTTCCATTTCTAAAGTGACATAATTAGAAGTTACTCACATAAATGAGTGATTCATATACTTGTTGTGCTTGTTATTTGGTCATACTGTTATTCTTGGAATATAGTAATTTAAGTTAATCATTATTAATTTCATCACTTATTATCCAGTCATATATTTTAGTCTTGGACTATATTAGTCTTTTAAGTTAGTCGCTTTTATTTTGGTCACTTATTATCTAGTCGTATATTTTATCCCTAGACCAAATTACTCATTTAAGTTTGTCATTTTTAGTTGAATCATTTAAAATTGCTCAAATTAGTAGTAATTCACTTGAAATAATTGCAGTGACTAATGTTTTTAGTCACCTAGTCATTAATTTCATCATTTCCTATTAGTGTTAATAAAGGAAATATTAAAACTTTTCATTATTAATAAGTACAATGAAGACAAAAAAGTTGAATGTGGACCACTTGAACATTTGTAACATTCAAGTGTCATCCATTTGTCATCAAAGTATCACCATTTATGGTTGGGTAGTTTGTAACCGTAGAATTGTGACCTAAACGATGTATTTGTAACATTCCAAAGTGTTTAATTACAACTAATGAACCATGAGAAATACCATTAGCGCGTTAGCACATTAACCACTATGTATTTAGAAAAAATTTCCATTAAGTCTAGAGATCAATGTAAGTTTTAAAGTACCCATAAACAATAAAAAATTGCATACGTCAACATCAAATATTTAAGAATTGTTTGCATTGCCTAAATTGTGTGTAGAGTTCATCAAAAGTAGCATTATTGGGCTTTGATCACTATCTCATTATGTGTGGTAGGATGTCGAATTTCAAATCATAAAGTGATCATACATGTACAAAACGGAAATCATTAAGTAAACCGTCAAGACAATCTTAAAAATAGTGAATTCTTATCCTTATGAACTGAGTCATTTCATGTTCCCATGCATTGATTTGCATAAGGGTGTGGTTAAAGTGTCAAGTGTGCTAAAAAATGTAAGAAATAAATGTATCAAGAACAAAATTTGACCATGATGCAAATTTGTAAACCCCTTTCACAATTATAATTAAAGAGCTTAAATATCAAGGTGTTTCATGTATTCATGTACTCATGTGAAGCTTAAGAATGTATCACATATGTTACCTTGATATGTCAAATCCGACATAAACAAGTACACATATGATATTTTGTCATTACAAGTAAAACATTAATAATTTTTAATTTATGGTACTCATTTTTAATTTTGTCACTTATTATCTAGTCATATATATTAGTCTTGGTCTAAATTAGTCATTTAAGTTAGTCACTTTTCAATGAGTCAATAAATATATAGTCATATATTTTATCCCTGGAGTAAATTAGTCATTAAAGTTTGTCGTTTTTAGTTCAGTGACTTAAAATTGGTCAAATTTAGTATCAATTCACTTGAAATAATTGTGGCGATTAACTTTTTTAGTCGTGTAGTCACTAATCTATCATTTTGTACTAGTGAGCTCAGTGCATGAGTAATCGCAACAGAAGGTAGGACTATGAAAGTCAGTTGGATTGGTTGGGTGCATTGTGGTAAAAGGACAGTAGTAGTACATACATGAGAAAGGTAAAGTAAATTGATCTGAGGTGTCATATTTCTTAGCTATGTTGGGAATGACTATTCTTAATGTTTTGCATGGTATAATAAGGAATTTATCTTAACCTAGACCTTATGTTATCTAGAAATTTTGTTGTCATCATGATTATTTATATTAAGAATTAGTATTTAATTATGAAGATCTATTAATCAACAAATTATCCTTTTAGGTATAATATTTAATAACAAACAATTTTTAATTATTACAGTATTTTAATTAATTAATTAATTTCTTAATTATTATTAACCTATTAAAAAAAAAAACTTAAATATTATGGAAAATAATAATAATTATTTTAAATAAAAATCCTAAGCTCTTGTTTTTCTCTCACCTTCATCTCATCCTTAAATCAAACCATCTCATAACTATTTCTCCTCTCATTTAGCTCTTCTACTATCATCATTTAAAAATGTCCTGATGATGGATCCCTATTGCAATTTGAAACGTTCACAGAATATGGTTATCACCGTGGGTTCTTCGAAACCTAACTCAAAATAAATGAACCACAGATGTCTAAAATCGAGATTATGTTGATGTTTATATATCTATGTATATCATGAATATTTTATGCGAATGTTTATATGTACATATGTATGTACTATGACTTTAATAGACAAGATAATTATTATTTTATGATGTATGTATGTGTACATGTATCTATGTAACTACCTGAAAGGGTTATAATGATTCATTCTTGCGGAGGAATGACTACTTATACGGGAAAATTACATGAAGAGATTCTTGGTCTATGATGAATAAAATGGGAAGAGTAGTCATTACAAACATATGAGGTCAATATCATGCGAATATGAATTTATATTGTATGCTTTTACGATGCCTATGCTTCTGTTATGGATAGGTTGTACCAAGGGATACATCAACAAAGTGAAAGCAGTGTGGTCTATGGGATGCTAGGACAGACATGGATAAGATACTGGAAGTAAGGTTTCTTGGTAAAGAGTCAATGTGGTTTTAGATTTGTGGTACGAATGTTGTGAATATGTCATATATGTTATAATCGTTGCACTTGTGATGTTGTGTGCATGCGGTTGGCTTATATTTAGTGTGTGGACATGTTTATTATGTAATGTTATGTACATGGTGTAGTATATATAGTGTTGTATAAATGTTGCATAAGCAGTGTTGGGTATGGATGGTGATATGTGCAGGTTGTATATGAAATGTTGTATACATATTGTGTTGTGTACATAATGGATATGCGGTGTTGTGTGCATATGGTAGTGTGCACATGTTTGATATGTAGTATTGTGTAAAAATGATGTTATGTACATGTTCATAATGAGGTGCTATGTACAAATGGTGTTGTGTGCATGTTGTACAAGTGGCGTTCTGTGTAGGTGGTGTTGTGTACATGTCTGCATGTGATTCTATGTACATGTGGTGTCACGTACATTTCATGTGTGTGGTACTGTGTACATGTGGTATTGTGTACACATTTTATATTAGTGCAGTGTACATATGGCTTTGAGCACACATTGTGGAAGTGGTGTCGTGTACATGTAATGTTGGGCACATGTTGTGTAGGTGGTGCTTGGTACATGTGGTATTGGTGTACATGTGGGATTGGGTGCATGTAGTACATGCTGTGTTGCAGCCATGCAGTACTATGTATGTGCATTGTGTAGTCATGGTATTGTGACATATACATTTATTGTGTTTCACTCTAGACACGTGTCTGTGTTATGTTGTACATCATGTATAAGTGTATGAATTGTGTTGTATACTGGGTGTATGTGTATGCATTTTTTGGTGTCACACATTGTGTGTAGATGAATGTCTTCTAATGTACATTGTGCACATATACATATGTACACTGGGTGTAGGTGTATGTGTTGTATGGTAGGTATAGGTGCATGTGTTGCATGGGCTTGTATGATTTGTTTGGTTGTATGTGTGTGATGCACTGTATGCATATGTGAACCTGGTGGCAGAGAAGGCATTGAGTGTGGAAATCTATCCGATCTGTACAAAAGAACAAAGCCATAAGTACATATCGATGAAGGATAAGTATCAGTATTGTATTTCAGTTTTACTATGCATAAGATTTATGATTCTAGTCTATGATGATTACATGTGATCTATGATTTCGGTTATAATAGTTACATGCGATTTATGATTTTGATCTATGCTAGTTATGTTTTGAGCTAACATAATGTGATGTTTTTATACATGATGCCAGTTTGACTTGTCATGATAGGAAGTAAATAGGATTGCAAGTGTACCTTATTGACAAGGTACTAATGAGGTATTATTTGAAGTTATTTCAATTTATTTTGAATCTAATGGAAGTTATGTGGTTGGTACAACACGAACATAAATTCCTATTTGGGTGGTTAAAATTAGCTACAAGAATCAAGAGCAACATTGAAAACAATTGGAATATGCAGTAGTATGTTGGTAGAGCACTTCAAGAACAGGGCCATTGTGGCAAACTAGTACCTGTCCATTGATTTCCACGAGCATGTTATGACCGGTATGATGGTTTTAACATAGTTATATGACTTAACCTTTGTACCTTCCTATGCAAGGAAGCCTTGCCAAGAGATGGAATGCAAGGGTTGGGGGTGCCACCAAATTTGTAAGGTGAGTGACTGCATCAAAGGGTATACTAGATTACTTAAGGGACTGTGTAGGAAAGAAGGGAAGGCGAGGGTTGGATTTTATTTTGGTCATTAGCATTATGAAACGGAATCACATGCACATTGGGAGTGCACCTTGGGACAATGACTTGGTAACTGTTCACTGAGAGGACAAGTGGCATGGGATTATAGCACTAAACCTTGGATGTAGATTTGAATTTCTAGTAGGTTCTGAACTTCCTGGGAAGGAGGTGCATCTTGGTATTACTTTTAGGTTGGAGGTGTGAGACTCTAGATTCCATTATTTATTGATATGGGCATATTATCCTTTTATTTGCTTGTTTAGAAAATGTGCATATGTGTCTATGTGGTTATTATAAATATTGTAATGAGCTATGTTATAAAGCTCTAGTATGTGGTACGTTGACATGTTGTCATGATGTTTTTGTTTTGACCAGGTCATTCATTTTAAATATTGCAATGAGTTATGTTATAAATCTCCATGGGAAGTATGTTTTGTTTTCAACGGTCTTGTTGGTTAAGGTGTCATTGAACACTCAGGACGGTGTTCCCCCAATGGGGAGGGTTCTGTAACAACCCTAGGAAAAATCCATGTAAAAATATATAAATACCACAAATGATGGGACACATATTCCAAGATGAATGGTGTGCTGGACATCCTAGTGGGTGTTCATTTGGTTTTTTATGGCTAAGGAAATTGGTAAAGGAAATGGCTAAGGCATTAAAGAAGAAAAATTATATCTCAGCACATTTATTTATGAAAATAATGAAAATGAGGAGAAATGTAATGTGAAATGTCATAGGTTTCATTTGAGGAGGAAAATGAAGGAAAATAATGGAAAATGAAGAAAATAGAGGCCTCATTCATAAAAAGTCTTGTCAGGATCAATTGGTAACTTTTTGTTAGTTTAGCTTTGGAGCTCTTTCATTATTATTTGTCTCTCTTATACTCTTGGACACTTAGAGTTTTCTTGGAGCACTTTGGTATTGGAGGAGGAAATGAAAAGAAGAAAAAATCCAGCAAAAATCAAGCAGGGAAAGACAAGATCAAGTAGCTACAACAAGCTTCATTGTAGGTATCGAATTACATGTGTATTTTTCTTACTGCATTAGGCATGCATGGGATTGCATGTGTTTCCTTTCTACCATGTCATGCATTTTTCTAGGTATGATAGTATTTTTAGCCTAGCCTTTCCATTTATTGATAGTTTTGATGACATGGTTTCTCTCATTCGGTTTATGTGGGATGGCCAAATTGGATTCGAAGCTAAGTCGGGTGGATATCCAAATTAAAAAACACATGGTGTAGTGGTCCCTGTACCTAAATGATGATGCATGAATCCACTAACTTAGTAACCCTTGAACTAGATTGTGGGTTGTGGTAAGTCAAGATTGTGTGCCTCAATGGGTCTAAGAATCCTTGTCGATGAATGGTGGGATAAATGGTAAATCCAAAAGGTGAATTTTCTCTCTATTGGGCCTAGTGATTATGGGATGGAATGCACGGTAAAGCTTGAAGAGTATGTCTAGGTGTAGGTCCTAGTGATCCTTGGATCAAACTGTGGATGCACAGTAAAGCCTGACAGACTAGGAGGCACTCAAATTCCTCACTGTGTAGGTCACGAACTTTGGTGGCATCCACAATGATTGGTGTTTTTGATGTGTTCTATGAGTCGCACATACATCCTTGGAATATGGCACGAGGGTGATTGGATAAAGAGGGACTTGGCTCAACCAATCTATGATCTGGTGGAACGTGGTAGTCCCATCACTGGTTGGCTCATTTCATTGATTAATGAGAAATTCATTCCATTGATTTTCATGTGTAAATGTCATAATATATATATGGACTTTGATGGCTTCTATGTTTATTACATTTATGTTCCTATTATGTTGGTTAGATGTATATTTTGTGACATCAACTATGTATGGCTCTTAACATGTTTTTACCTGCATTCGAATGAATATGGTATCTATTTCCCAATAAATGATGATGCATCAAATGGCATGAGGGAAAAATTGTTCATAGCGATTTTCACATAAGTATAAGATCCCTACACATAATTATGTTGTTTACACATGTAGATGATATGTTTGATTAAATTCTTAACATGGCCAGTAGGGGTCCTATTAAGTTCTTGTTTGGATTATTTCTTTTGCTTCATTGTTTGCTTGTACCTCTCTTGATTTCAAGCTATTGTTCCATTCTCAATAGTATCCTTGGCTCTGGGCCTGAAAAAGTTGCTTAAATCTTGGGGTCACTGGAATAGAGCTGGAAGGTTTGGTTCACAGTCGCTCACATGTAGCCCTATGAGAATGATGTTAGGTCACTGGTTGCTCCATTTCCCATAGCATGAAAGAAACTATGGCCTTAGACACAATAGTGGGACCCACAGACAGGTTGTCTGAATGGTTGACTTATCTCTTGAGGGTTATGTTGATGATGTTGGATGATTGTGTGTGATGTTTCGACGATTCCACTTCCTTAAGGTTACCTAGGAGGTTGAATATGATTATAGCAGCCTTTCGTCTCATGTTTTCCCCGGTTGGCATGGTTACTTAGGTGGATGTAGGAGGAGGGTGTTACAACCAGAATATCTACATTCAGTCTCAAAGGTAAAGTAGATATTTGGTGGGAAGACGTGAATAATTTAAAAGGAATTCATGAGGAGGATTTGAGTTGGAATGAGTTCGAGAGACTATTCAAGAAGAAGTATTTATCAGAGAGATACTTTGATGACAGGGAAAAATAATTATATGAGCTAAAGATGGGATCACTAGCAGATGAGGAGTACACTAGTAGGTTCTTGGAGCTATTGAGATATGTGCCTTACCTTGAGGAGGAGAAGGACAAGATTTAGAGATTTATTAGTGGATTACCAATTGCATTCAAAGACAAGATTGAGTTCGACGAGACTAGACCATTGGAGGAGGCCATTCGAAATCTAAACCATTTCTATGAATAATTCAAGCACAGATATGAGACTAAGCAAGAATTTATGGGAAACAATAAGAACAAAGGAAAATGGGAAAAGAAGTGAGAAATACCTTAGGGTACAGGTAATAAAGAGAATGCAGTGCCATCAAAGAAATTCAATGCATCTAACAGAGGACAATGACTTCAAACCGAGGAGAAGAATAAGGATCTCATGTGGTGTTGGACTTGTGTAGGAGATCATCGTATGATAGATTCTCCATAACATTAGGTTGGTAAACCATAGACCTATAGTTCTCAGGAGTCATGTATAATGGGAGATGTTGGGCATAGTATTCCTACAATCTATGTAGTGCTGGATAATAGACGAGAAGATCATTAGGCATCTATTATTGAGATGGATGGTAAGTTTTGTGATTAATAGTTTCTATTTTGATTGAGCTAGGATCTAATTATAGTTATGTTAGTCCTAACTTGGTGGATGAGTCTAGTTTGAGTAAGGAAGTTCATGGAGAGTATTAGTTAGTGCAGTTGGATGTAGGTACAAAGAAGTGAGTTCACCATTGGGTAAGAGCTTGTACATTTGATTAGAATGGTATGCCTACCACAACATGTTTTAATGTATTACTATTGGGATCATATAGTATGTTTTTGGGCATGGGTTGATTGTACCTTCATCTAACCAAGGTGTATTGCTACGAAACAGACATTGAGTGCCTACCTGATAATGGGCAAGCAATATTATTGCAGGGAAAGAAGAAAGAAACATCAACTAGAATGGTGATAGCTATGTAGGCCAAGCAGATTCATAGGAAAGGGTGTGTGTTATTTACAGTACATATATCTAGTGATAAAGGTACGGAATTTAAGGTTCAGATGTTTGGAGAAGATACCCAGTTTTACAACCATTTTAGGATGTATTTCCTGAGGATAATTCAGATTTTCCACCTCATAGGGTAGTATAATTTTATATTGAGTTGGTGTCGGGGGAAGCTCAACATTAAAGGAACCTTGCATAATTGTAGAGGAAAGGTAAGAAGTTTGAATGGATAGAGGAGTGTGCTTCTAGTTTTGAGCAACTGAAGCAGTTGTTGACACATGCACTAGTGTTAAAGACTTCAAATCTAGATAAGGTGTTCGTACTATGTAAAAATGCTTGCAAGAGAGGAATTGGTGGAGTCCTTATGCAGGATGGATAGAAGAAAGAAACATCAACTAGAATGGTGATAGCTATGTAGGCCAAGCAGATTCATAGGAAAGGGTGTGTGTTATTTACAGTACATATATCTAGTGATAAAGGTATGGAATTTAAGGTTCAGATGTTTGGAGAAGATACCCAGTTTTACAACCATTTTAGGATGTATTTCCTGAGGATAATTCAGATTTTCCACCTCATAGGGAAGTATAATTTTATATTGAGTTGGTGTCGGGGGAAGCTCAACATTAAAGGAACCTTACATAATTGTAGAGGAAAGGTAAGAAGTTTGAATGGATAGAGGAGTGTGCTTCTAGTTTTGAGCAACTGAAGCAGTTGTTGACACATGCACTAGTGTTAAAGACTTCAAATCTAGATAAGGTGTTCGTACTATGTAAAAATGCTTGCAAGAGAGGAATTGGTGGAGTCCTTATGCAGGATGGATAGATGGTATGCTATGAGTCATGAAAACTAAATGAGAATGAGCAAAACTACCCCATACATGACCTTCAGTTGGTGGTGATCATACATGCATTGAAGATGTGGAGGAACTATCTTCTTGGCATGAGGTTTGTATTGATGAGTGATCACAATTTTTTGTGGTATCTATTTGACCAACCGAATTTAAATGGTATTCAGGCTCGGTGGTTAGCCATGATTAATGAGTCCAACTTTTAAATCAGGTATATCAAAGGTAAAGAAAACAAGGTGGTAGATTCCCTTAGCAGACGGTACAAGTAAATCACTTAGTAGCTATGAACTTTTATGGGAGCTACTTATAATATAGGATCTTGGAGGAAGTTAAGTAAGATGTTGGGTATATGAAGATTGTGCATAGGTTGCAACAAAGTACAGGTATAGGTACAGGTAGTAGTACAAGTATAGGTATAGGTACAAATACATGTGCAGGTGCCTAATATGTGGACTATTGTCTTACAATAGATGAATTGGTCAGGTTTATAGATAGGATATATGTGCCTAACAATAGTGAGATCAACAAGGTGATATTCTGCGAGTTTCATGTGAAACCATATTCAGGTCACCCAGGTTATTAGAAGACACTTACAATAGTGAATTAATTATATAACTCACGAAATTTGAAGAGATACATAGTTGAGTTTGTGGCTAGGTGCTCAGATTTTCAGTAGGTGAAGGAAGAGTGTAAACATATAGGTGGACTGCTACAATTGATTGCGATTCCAAAGTGGAAATGGGAGGTGAATTCCATGGAATTTGTCATAGGTTTTCTGAGGATAGTGAGGCAACATGATTCCATCGTGGTAGTGGTAGAAAGTGGAAAAATTTAGCGCACTTCATTCTAGTGAAGTCTACATTTTCAGCTAGCAATGTAGCATAGGTGTTTATTAGAGATGTGGTCAGATTGCATGAAGTTCCAAAAAATATTGTGTGAGACAAATATTGGAAGCTAACATCCAAGTTTTGGAAGGATTTATTTGCAAGTTTGGGCACAAATTTGACCTTTAGTACAACCTAGCATCCACAGATAGATGAACAACGAGAGAGGGTCAATGGGATACTAGAGGACATGTTGAGGATATATGTGATGTATCAGCAATAGAAGTGGGAAGAGTACCTTCCACTGGTAGAGTTCACTTACAACAATGGGTATCATGAATCCTTGAGGATGAGTACATTTTAGGTATTTTATGGGTGGAGTTGTAATACTCCTGTTATTTGGAGTGGTCCAGTTAACAGGGTGTTGATTGGACCAGACATGTTGGGAGACATGGAGCAGGAAACAAAAGTAATTAAGAATAATTTGAAAGAATCACAAGATAGGCAGAAGATCTATGTAGATCCAAATACGTTGTTTAAGGAGTTCCAAGTTGAGGAACAATTGTACTTTCACATTAAACCAAAGAAGAGATCCTTGTGGATTAGATCATGTGCCAAGTTGTCACCCTGGTTTGTTGGACCTTATAGGATTATTGAGAGGATTCAGACAGTAACTTATCAACTTTCAGTGCATCTGACAATGAAAGTCCATGATGTTTTCCATGTGTCATTTCTTAAGAAGTATGTTACATATGTTGATCATGTGATTGACTGGTCTGTACTGTAGGTGGAGCCACAAGGAGAATTCTAGCCTCAACTATAGTATATATTGCAGAGAAATATGCACATGCTATGGAACCGAGGAATCGAGGATGTTAAAGTGCAATGGGAGCACTTTGAGCCCAATGAAGCTACATGGGAGATGGAAGATCAGATGTGGGCTATGTATCCTTCCTTATTTGGTGGTTGAGTGGATGTTTTGGTATATGTTTTGGTACATGCTTTGGTGATGTTTGGTATATGTATATATGTATATGGATGTAAGTACCGGCATGAGATATGTTATATACCGCCAATAAGAGGTAAGGGTATCATGTCATTATGATGCTATATTAGTTATGTTGTCATGTTGGTTTTTCTCAGCATGATGATCATTGTAAAAACTGCAATGAGTTGAGTTATAAAGCTCCATAGGAAGTATGTGTTGTTTACAATAGTCTTGTGCTTGTAGGTTTTATTGAACACCGAGGATGGTGTTCCCCCAAGCAAGAGGGTTTTGTAATAGCCGTGGTGAAAAATCCATGTAATAAAATTTAATAAAGAAAAAATAATAACCATGGTTGATAGGGTACTTATTCCAAGTTGAATGTTGGGAAAAGGCATAGTGATGAGGATAACTTGTGGTTGATTAATGGCTAAGGAAATTAGCAAAGGAAATGGTAAAGTATTTAGAAAGAAAAAATTGCATTTTGGCACATTTATGTATGAAAAAAATGGAAATTAGGAGATAAGGGAGGTGAAAGGTCACATGTTGCATGTGAGGAGGAAATTGAAGGAAAATAATGGAAAAGGAAGAAAATAGAGGCCTCATTAATAAAATGGTTTTTGAGGATCCATTCACAAACTTTTTTCAATTCAATTTTGGAGAGCTCTCTCTCATACTCTTGGACACTTCTAGTTTTCTTGGAGCACTCTTGGAGGGGGTGACATACTTGGATTTTTGGAGCCACAAGGCAAAGGAAGAGGAGGAAAGAGTAGGAGGACATTGAGATCAGCAACTATAATGAAATTTTCTTGTAGGTACCGAGTTGCATGTATGATTTCCTCCCAAGTTTTGATATGCATGGCATATGCATGTGGTTTATTGGTCATGATTTGTCACTCGCATGCAGGATTGTCTGGATTAAAAGCAAATTTTCCTAGCCTTGCCATTTCTTGGATAGCTACGGTGTTGTCGGTTCATTTATTTGTTTTTCTGGTTGGTTCTCATGTTTCCTTTAGCTTGGGTTGAGTTTCTAGTTCTCGGAGCCTTGGTTGGAAAAATGTTCTAGAGCCCTGTAAAAACTTGGGTTGAGTTACTAGTCCTAGAGCCTTGGTTGGAAAAATAGTCTAGAGCCCTTGATGGGTTGAATTAATAGTCCTGGATCCTTGGTTGGAAACACACTCTAGAGCACATAAATAATTGTTGGATGAGTTAGTAGTTTTGGAGCCTTGATTGAAACAAATGCTCTGGAGCCCTAGAAGGCTTGGTTAGACACTAATATGGTGATGGTTTCATGATGTCTAACCGTGAGGTGGAATCACTATTGATGGGTTGAGGTGGTTTGTCCTTTAGTAGCCCTGGATGGTTTTGATTGATGTGTTTTATGAAATCCCACATTCATGCTTGGAATATGGCTAGGGGATGACTGGATGAAGAGATATTTGGCTTAGCTATATCTACGTTTGGGTGGTTCATGGAAGTCCTATAGTTGGTTAGCCTTTGCATCATTAATATGAGGCTATTTTTCTTTTTTATTTCATGAGTATTGTATTGGCTTATATGGGGATGATATGGTTGTGATTTCCTTATTATTTCTAAAGTTATTATGTTAGTTATGAACATGTATCTTGACAGTGGCTATGTATGGCTCTCATCATGTTTTTAGTTGTAAATGAATGTGGAATGCATCGATGGCCCAATGGATGAAATTAAAGCTAATGGGTTGAGGCATGGATGATTGTTACTGATTCTCATATCATCATGCGACCCCTATGCTTAAATATGTTGTTTATACCTGTACATTACATATTTGTGATATGTTTGACGAAATGTTTGTCATGGCTAGTAGGGGTCCAGTTAAGGACTTGTTTAAGTAATTTCATTTGTATCATTATTCCATTTTTATCTTTTAGTTATAACAGTATCATTGAATTTTGGGTAGTGACTTGGGCTGTGCGCCTGAAAAGGTGGTTCAAATCTTGTGGACGCTGGCACAATACTGGGTAGAAAAGTCCCTCGACACTAGCATACCATGTTTTGGGAGTGTCAAGAGCCCTCTAGAGGCATGCATGCCAATATCATGGAAGTCTCTGGGGGTTAATTGGTCTAAAAAACTCAGTGGCACTGAGGGGCTAGTTATCTAAGAGGTCGGGATGGTTCTTGAGAGTCTTGTTGTAGATGTGGTCTTTATGATGTGTTTCGATTGGTTCCACTTCCTTAAGGTGACTTAGGAGGTTAAATCATATCATAGTAACCTCTCATCACATGTTTACCCTGGTTGGATGATTACATGGGTAGATTTGGGAGGATATTATTACAGTAACCGAGAGTACGTAAGGATGAGTTTGTTATACATTTGAGGGGAATCTTATAGAGAGAATCCATTGAATAAGAAAGGCCCCTAAAAATATTATTATTTCATTTCTTCTACATTTTCCATGGTAATAAACATATTTGTAACACCCAGGCCCTATTGAGGACCAGGATAGAAAAGGGGGAATATAGCTTGGAGAATTAAGTGATAATGAACATGTATTGTCACAAATAAAGACATAAAAGAGGGGATATGATATTTTCCATATGTCTTTTAAGGGAGGGCATATATTGAATAATTTTTCACTCATTTCCTATGAATTATGATAGAGACAACATGGGGGTTGGATATCAAATAATTTTGAGAGGACCTTATCCAAAGTAAAAGATTCCTTATGAGCATATAGTTAAGGAAATTTTTCTACCTCTAGACATAAATTTGGTCCCCATATTTGAGATAAAATTTGCAAGCACAGTGTTTGATCATGTTTAGCTTCTACTTGAAAACCCTCCTTGATATATAAGGTTGTCTTGGAATTGTATGCCCATATTAATTTTTCATACTCATTTAAGTGAGAGAAATACCTATGCTAGATAATGTGATCAAACTTTTCCTAAACTATGTGCAAGGGTATGAACTTCCATGCATCTTTGTACTTCCAAATTTTCAAGTTGTCTTCAATCAAGGAGGTATTCCAATATTCCACTATAAAGTGAATCATACTACACTTAATAACATAAATACATTCATTAGGATCGATGTATTAGGAGAGTTTGGGAAATTAATCCATTGAGCATCCCAAAACTATTTTTTTTTCCCTTTAGGGATTTCCCAAAAGTAGTGGTCTTGGATAAGGTTTTTTCTCTTACAAGCAAGTCTCTAGATAGATATGTTATTTTGCAGGTGTTGCCTCTTGAAAAGTTGCTAGATATCTGTATTTTCATAATATTTTTTCTTATATGCTTTACACCAGAGTTCTCTTCTGCCTTGATCCATTTCCGCCAAATTTTATCTACCAATACATTTCCATGGATATTTGTATCTTGCAAAACAAGTATGTCCCTAGCTTTTGGGAGACAAATATTTTGCTAAGAAATTATATCCTAAATGACTAATTTGAGGATAAGAAATTGACTTACTATGATAAGAGAGTGAAAAGTCTAATATTGTAACCTACTAGTTTTTTTGTATGCGCACAATCCATAACTTTATGTTAATAGAGTTGGATGTGAGTGGTGATTCAAGTTATTTGGAAAGAAGCATGCATTTCTTATAATTGAAAATTTTGGTGAGATGGCCCTAAATAGCTAATGGTGTATTCATTTTTTTAGATGTGATAATATTATGTTAAGCCCTTGATGTTACTATGATTTGTTCTAGCACCTTCATAAACCCTCTCCCCTCTCTAATTATAGGTCACCCTATTAGAAATGTGTTATTGACAAAATATTGTTCGGAGGCTAAATATACCTCTCCAAACATCCACAGTGTTTTGATTTTTCTTTTTGACATAACATCCCTTTTGCACAACCTAAACCTTTAGTAGAAAGAATCAAAAGGAAGGGTGAAATAAGTGCCCCTTTCCTAATTCCATGTGAAGTAATAATGGTAGCATATGATTATTCATTGATTAGAATAGAGAAAAAAGTAAAAGAGATTAGGGAATGAATCCAAGAAATCCAATGAATAAGGAAACCAAAAGAAAGAACGAAATTATTCATGAACGACCAACATAATTCATCCAACACTTTGTAAAGATATAATTTGATGACCATACTTGTTTTTTTGGGTTTTTGGAGCAAGTGGATAACCTAATAAGACACAATGATGCCATTTGAAAAAATTCTACCTTCAATGTATCTTGAATGCTCTTACAAGATGAGAGTGGGTAGGTTCAATTTTAGATTGATGGATATAACTTCGGAAATGATATTATAGTTAATATTTCAAATAAATATTGGTCAAAGTCCAAATATATTGCACTTTTTCATTCTTGGATAAAGAGTATTAAAGGTGGTGTTGAGGAAAAGTAATATTGAAGTGTATCTCCTAGATTCCTCGACTACCCATATTTCATTTGCCAAAAAAAGACCAACATTCTTGGTAAAAATAATAGTTAAATGCAAGTGGGCCTTGGGCCTTATTTTATTTCATGCTCATCATTTTAATATCAACCTCCTCTGGAGATACCAATCTCATTCGGAAAAAGTTATGATCTCAATCCACTAGAGAGGGGATGTGCTTGGTGATATTAAAATGTGAATATAATAAAGAAGAATCACATGAGTTAATTTTACTTTTTTATTCATGTTTTATAAATGTATAATTACTAAATTTAAAATAAAAGTAGAATGATTGAAGTAAAATATCAAGTGTAATGAAAATTTATAAAATTAAAATATTGATCTCTTAAATTATGAATTAAAAAAGAAAACATCCATTTAGATTTTGTTTTTAATATATTTAAGGTTAGATGTACTTGTAAACCTCAAAATAAATCATTCACATGTCTAAAATATAAAATGTATTTGCTTTTAGGTTGACTATTTCTAACATCCTTGTATTTTTAAATTGGTTTTCAATATAAATATTTTTCTATGTATAATATTATTTTATATTTGTTGAGAGTTAGATGGACACAAATTAAAGATATGTGGAAAAATAATAACATGTTAATTTTTTTGGGGTATGTATTATATTCTTTGCATGAGTAGCTCCATGCACTATACACTATGTTGGGTACAAGATGGAGTGACAATGCTCTTGAAATTAGAGTTGTTTGCATCCCTTTTTGGTAGTTTTCAACATAGTTTTTTCTTAGTGGCATTGTGGCACATGGTTTTTTTCCCATGGTTTTGAAATTTTGATTAAGTACCTATGGTTGTATTTTAATTGAGGGTAAATATATTGATGCTTCATGGACACTACAAGATATACATATTGCATTGTAATATTGCATAGAGGAATATATTAAAAAAATCTTGTTGGGTTTCATGGTTCTTGGATTTCAAGGATAAAATCTCAATGTCAATGTGTCTATTTTACGTTGCATATTTTCTATTTCAAGTAAGAATATTTTATAACAAATTAATTGTAGGAGGTTAAAACCTACATTTGGCATCAGAGTAGTTTTCACTTCAAGGAGATTCCTTTGTTGATCCGGATTTAAACAGGAACGCAATAGATTACAGAGATAACCATAAATACAGAGATGCGATAACCATAAAT
>APFE031320972.1:0-11731 GCA_000404065.3 Pinus taeda | reverse complement strand
GGAAGTTCAGGACCCGAAAAACTACTAAAAATAGTAAGTTGTGCTACAATTACGGAAACTGAAAAACTGAAAGAGACAAATGTGGGGGTCCAAATGGGATAGGTGGGTGGCCACCAACATCCACCTGGATCATTTGTGGATAATGAGTTTGGATCTATCCTTTGGTACACCGTATTATAGTGGGACACCTGCAAAGTAAATTCTTATGGTGAAAGGAAATTGTGAGCAATTCAGAGATAGAGGTCAAGAAATTCAATGTGTAGAGTTTTGAGTTGTGGAGGCTCAAAATGGAATATTTATTGGTGGATGGATATTATTGGATTGTTTTGGATCTAGGTACTAAACATACAAGGATGTGAACAAAATATTAGACAAAGTTAAATAAAAAAGAAAACTATGCAATGAAATTGTGTCTCTCAAATTCAGTATTGTTGAATGTTTCAAGGGAAGCTACAACAAAGGATTTGTGGGAAAAGTGAGGGTCTTTCTATCAATCTAATCCCCTGCTGGATAAATTGTTCCTTTGGATGAAGATATATAACCTAAGGATGAAGGATGAAGACTTTGTAATAGATCATTTAAACACCTTAAGTACTATGGTAGGTCAATTACTATTTATTGATATTACAATTTGAGATGAACATAAGTGCATCAATTTGTCATGTTGTCTACCAAACTCCTCGAATAGTTTGAATTTTTCCATAGGTGGTAATGAAACTACTTTATATTTCAATGAAATAATCTCATCCTTGTTACCAGATTATATGAGACAAAAAAAATATGTAAAGAGAGGATGGAGAAAAATATTCTATAAGAAGATGCACCAAGAATAGGAAGGAAAACAAGCCCTCAAATGTGACTCTAAATATAGAGGAAGATATTCATATCTAGGGAAGTTTGTAAAAGTTTCTTGGATATGTGGAAAATAAGGAAATTATAAGAAAGATTCTAAATCGAATTTTTTTGAGAAACAAAATGGATTTTAAGATATTCTTTCTGTAGAGGAAAAAATATCCTCAATTGAAGGAGGGTATGTGCATTTTGCTTCTTTATATGTACATGTATATCGTGATGCATGGTTTCTGGAATCAGGTGCGAAATTTCATACGACTCCCCGTAGGAAGTGGTTTTATGAATATGAGAGATTCATCAATGAAAATGTTTTCTTAGGAGATGACTTGACAACCAAAATCATAAAATGAGGAAAATTAATGTTAGGGCTAATGGGTGCAAGAATTAGAACAACCATTGTAATTTTCCACATCCCAATATTGGTTAGAAATTTTATTTTCATAAGTGAGATGAGCAATGTAGGTGTAAAATCAAGTTTCCCAAAGGGTACCTACATGATGGATCTAGTAGCAACTGTATTGTTGAGGGGATTTTGGATTAGAACATTGCATAATTTATTGGGGAGAATAATTTGTGAAGCGTAGCATAGTTTTCTTGTTCGTGAGACTGGGGTAGGAGAAAGAAACACTCATGTAGCTTCTAGGGAAAATAATATGTTGTGTAATCAAATATAAAGACATATCAGAGAGAAGGGCCTTCGAGTAGTACAAAATGATGGTATGGTGGATGGTATTTCTAATTTTCCTCTATATTTTGATCTCTATGAAAATTCTTTAGGAAATAATAATTGGGTAAGATTCCCCACTATTTCTATCAGGTCATAGAGAATATTATAATTGGTGTAAATTTATGAGTTTGGAATTGGGTCAATTCCATCACTAGGTAAATTTATGTACCATGTCTCATTTATAATTGAATTCTTCAGGAATACATTGATATATTTCCTAAGGGAAAAATCCAAAGCCTTTAATAAGTTCAAATAGTTTAAGGCTCTTGTGGAAGATTACACAAGAAGTAAAATTGAGGCATTGAAGCTAAGTAAAGGTGGATAATTCCATGGGAATGAATTCAAATAATTATTTAAGAAGTGAGATATAGAGACGAAGAAGGCTTCTCCATACAGACTTAATTGGTAGAATTGAGTTATAGAAGGGATGAATATAATATTGAAGTAAAAAGAAAGGAGAATGCTCAATGGTTCCATGCTAGGATTATAATTATGGAAGTGATATTAGACACTCCATATTATATAGTACATAGGTCACCCTAATCAACAATGGATGAAAATAGTCACGTACGATATGCATGGGTAGGAAGTCTTCTCTTAAACATGTTGGGGTATTTGGATGTGATTCTTATGTACATGTTTTAAAAGAGAATAGAATTATATGGATAAGAAATATGGAAATTTTATTTTTATTGATATACAGATGGTGTGGGAGGCTATAAGGTCTCGAACCCATAAACTATGATGGTTGTGTATAGTCAAGATGTGGTATTTAGAGAATAAAAATATGTTGTCAAACATGAATTATTACCATGTGAGAAAGAACCATGAATGAGAGAATTTTAGTTGAAGGATGATGAATCAAACTCTATAGAAGAACAAGAATAAGAATAAGAAGAATAACTACAAGCGCTAACAATGAGGAGATCAATTCAAAAAGGAAGGCAGTGATAAAGGTATACTCCACATAATTCTTGTTCCAATTTTTCTTTATTAATTATTGTTGATGTTCCTAGAACTATTAGGGAGGAAGTGAATTTAGGGGATGCAAATCTCTGGAAAAAGGTCATGGTTGAAGAAATGGAAATCTTAGAAAAGAATGAGGCTTGGGATATAGTGGAGTTGTTAGATGGAAGAAATCCCATTTGCATCAAATTGGTGTTTAAATAAAATTTTGATGCGGAAGGCATAGTGGAGAATTGTAAAGCTTAGTCAGTAGAAAAACTGTATTCTTTGGTAGAGGGAATTGACTTTACTCATAGATTTCCTACTATTTCTAGGTTAACTTCTATTAGATTTATTTTATATTTCCAATACTTTTTATTTTGAGGTAGAAAACATGGACATGAGGACAACATTCCTACATGGTTATTTGGAAGAAGAATTTTACATCAAGTAGCTAGAGGGCTTTGTTGTGAAAAGAAAGAAAAACCTAGTATGTAGGCTCAAAACATTATTGTATGGGTTTAAGAAATCAACAAGGATGTGGTATTAGTATAAAATAAAATCATTGTGTATATTTCATATTATGTAGTGAACATGTTATTTATTTCATCTTGTATATGGACGATATGTTTTTGACAAAAAATACAAGGAAATCATCAAGGAAATGAAAACTCATTTGTCCTCTAAATTTAACATGAAGAATCTTGTTGCGACAAATATAATAGTGGGCATGGAAATTAGAAGCAATTGGAAAAAATTGAAGCTTTGTTTTAGTTAGAAGAGCTATTTTTAGACAATGATGTAGAGGTTTCACATGTAGGAATGTAAGTTGGAAAGATGCATGTTCCTATAGGTATAAATTTATTTGCATGTCAATGTTCAAAGGCATAGGAAGAAGAAGAGGACTTGTCCAATGCTCCATATGTGAATGTGATTTGTTTCTTGATGTATTCAATAGTTTGTATTAGACTAGGAATGTCACATGGATTCAGAGTATTGAGTATGAATATGTCAAAACTAGGGCATGATCAGTAGGAAATAGTAAAGATGTTTTTAAGGCATTTGTATGCCACTAATAGATAGGGATCATTCTACCAAGAGAAATCAATATTAGATAGAGCGTTGGAAAAACATGGCTTTCTTCATGCAAAATGGGCTCGATATCTAAATCACATAAGGTTTACGAGTAGGTATATGTTTAACCTATTTGCATGACAAATCAGTTGGATGAGAAAATGACAATATGTAGTGGCACTGTTAATTACATATGCTGAATAAATTGTAGAAAATAATGCTTTAAAGGAAGAATATGGTTATAGAGATTGTATTTAGGTGTTCAGTTGTACAAGAAGTGATAACGATATATTTTGACAATCAAAATGTAATATTCCTAGCGAAGAACCCCACATATCATTTCAAGGAAAAATAAAGTTGATGTTGAAAATCACTTTCTGAGAGATCAATTGAAGATAACTTGGCATTTCTAGAAAATGTGAACACTTTTCAGAATGTTGCATATTAATTAAAAAAATCTGTGGAGACTCAAAATTTCTCGTAGTGTAGTCTAGAAGCAATGGGCATTATTTCCCTAGATTGTTGATCATTTACTCTTGTGACACCTTGTGTGCATGAAAAACAACAAGTGGGAGAATGTTAGGCATGTATTGTCTTCTTTACATGATTAGCCCTATGTATTATCCAATGTCTTGGGTCTAACAACAAGGGTCAGAGGGGGTTTAGTTGAAGTGCCCCTAAAAGGATTTTTTAGATTGATTTTTGTATCTATTTTTTGGTAGTTTTTTACACATGGATTTCGATGGAAGTGGTTTTGTGGTGCATGTATGTTGAGGGGTATCTATTTCATTGTAAAATTATATAGATGAATATATACTAAAAAAATATTGTTGGTTTTTTTCAATGTTTAGGTTTCTAGGATGAGAGACTTTCTTCGAAGTATCAATGACATATAACAATTGCTTGAACCACCACACTTGACATTTCCAAGGAATCCTTCTCTTCCAAGTAGGATTATAGGAATTATCTAATATTTTGAGCACTAGTAATGAGCCTTATGGCCTTTAACATGGTCATGGAAGGAAACACAATGTTTAGGCCCTAACATAAACTTTATAGAATACATGGATATGAAGAACATTGTAAAGAATAAAACAGGGCCTACAAAGGTTATACATTTCTTTCACTAGGGATATGGCCTCCATCAGGTGATTTTCCATACTAGGAAAAATATTCTTTAGGCCTTATATATTTTTGAAGTAGGAAACATGGGCTTTACAGCATAATGGAATCTTCTAAGAATCAAGGTTCAAGAACAACTCCTACATCCATTGCACATGAACTCTTAAGAATATCCTTATTATCTAAGTTAGGATATTAATGATATTATGAATTTCTTAGAACTGGGTATAGGATTCACGATGATGTATATGCTTAAGTGTGAAATATGGAGACTTATTCCATAGATTAATATTATATGAATTAATTCATATGAAGAACACATGACCTTTGAAGGGAAAAATTGTACACCATGTGGAGCTATAAAAAACATTGCAATTTTCAACCATAAGTTACGCATCAAGGGTTCCTCAAAATCTTGGTTAGAAGAAACTTAGGTTTTAGGAATTTAATAAAAACGTCATGCATCAAGTTGCATGAATAACACCTATAACCCACATGCATGGCATCCCAAGTGCATCCTTTGAGTCTTAGTGGGCATGTTGGCATTGTTATGTCTTTTGGAGAAGTAGGTGTTTATTTGAATGCTTCGAACAAGGTTAGGGAATAGAGCTTTCTCATTAGGCATAAGAAGTACCTTTCAAGGCTATAGATCTATCAATGGATGATGATATCTCTAAGGGAGATTTGTACTTTGTATTACAATATGGACAACGTTAGAAGATTTTAATAACTAAATTATGGGGTATTAGACATAGTTGGAGGAGGAAAACAATCCCTTATGACACTAATAATATTTTAGTAATCCAACTATAGTAAAACCATATTAAACTACTTGATGTATGAGTTTCATTGTCTTGACCATCATTTCAGGAAAAAACTTATATCTTACACCCTAAAGGAAGGGACATGACAAAGTACTTGAATTATCATTCATGACCCTTGTATGGGATAGTTTACCTTTAATATGAGATTTGAGCATTATTGGAAAGTTTTTAGCACTATATTTCAGTTATAGTTCCTTAGACATCGTTATGGGAGAAAACCCTAGTATTAATTCATATTGAATGCATTTTAGCATCTAAGGCCAATAATTTCACCTGAAGTGTTGAAAATGCAACAAGAAAATTGTAATTTATTTTGTCCTTGAATTAAATTAGGAATAAAATTGTAATTCTGCATCACATTACCACTTGTACTAGTTAGCTAAGTTAGTTTTACTTAGTTGGTTAAGTTAATTAGAGTTGAGAGTTTAAATTGAGTGATGTAGAGTGGATCTTACTTTATAGGAGCCCTGGTTGAGTTTATTTTGAGTTTTAATTAATTAATTCAATTTAATTGAGTTAAATTCAGTTAAAGTTGTTCCAACAGTGGAGGAATCAGTTTGGAGGTCTAGTGGCGTGGTGTTTCCTACAGTTATCAACCATTTAACTGATTATTCAAGCATAAATAACTCATGTATGTTAGATATGAGAGTTACCCATTTGGTATTGGAGTTCAGGGAAAATGTACTATCAGTTGCATAATCATCTTAATTATATAGGTGGTGCATGTAGTCAGAGGAAGGCCTATGAGGATTGTGCAATTCATATTGAGGAATTTCCCTAATTAATAGGGGCTAATTCCAATGGAAATGACAAAAGGAAATAGGGACTTGGGAAATCAGAAAATTGGTTAAGTATTGGCTTAGCTTTGTCTAGGAAGCTATGAGGCAGATAGAGATAGTGAAACATTTTCTCAGACTTGAGAAAAGCATTTTAATCTTCTCATATTTTCTAACTAATGAAATATACAAATAGCAAGGGGTTTCAGCTGTAGCCTTCTATAGGAAATTATCGTGTAATGTGTTGACTGAATTATTTCTCTTGTATGATTCATGGTATCATGATCATTTAATTGTTTATGCTGATGAGTAGAGTGGGAAAATTTCTGAATCTAACAAACCAAAAATCCTACTACAATAAACTGACTTGCATTACCTACTTGTGTTCTATAGTTAACAGGTTAATTTAAGAAATATTTAGAAAATATTAATGTAAATACATTGCAACCTACACAATAGACAGATCAAGTAATGAAAAATAAATGAGGCAATCACACAAAGGACACACTTACTTTTGGACTAAGCATCTCAAAGAAAATCCAATGCAGGAAAACTAGTGTAGCAACTCCAAGGGCTTTATATTATTAAGAAAAAGTTATAAATAAAAATGTTGGTTGCCCTCCCGGAAAACCAGTCACATAGAAATACAATGGTTGAAAACTTGAGTGACTTTTACCTCACTTTACCCAGTAGATTCCAATTGATCTGTCAACAAAACTATCTAGCCCTGGCTACAACTATGTTACCCCTTTGTTGTAACTGTGTGTGCCTACATAGAGCTATCTGAGGCTCTATGTTAGCTCTTCTACCCACTACATCAACTTTCTCACAGTTGTTGCAACAATTTCTAGTAGTTCCAACTCTTTTCCTGGAAAGTAACTCTCTTCCTCTACGCTCACCATTCTAGCTCTGGGTTAAGGTTGTATGGGCCCAAACTAGCCCAATGCCAGCTCTCTTGGATACTGCGCTACCTTCACAAGATTCTCTCCACCTTTCTGTCTGTATTCTCAAACTATCATTTCCCCTCAATTGTAAGATCTCCCAAATTGATTTTCCTCCTGATAACTTCTCACCTCAAAAGATCGATTTCCTCAATCTCTGTATGTGTCCTCTCCAACTTGCCCCAAGTGTCCATTTATGATTTTCTAGTTGAGATATCAATGACCGAGATGAACTCTCTAATCAATGACTAATATTAAATTAGACTTGATCCTCATCTCTTAGAATCTTCTCTCCCATATTTTTATTAATAGCCATTAATATTTTGATTTCCCTAAGTTTAGACTTAGGAACCCCATTAAAAATATTAATTATTTTAATAAAATACAACCCGAGTGGAGTTTCACCAAATGATTTCTAGGTCTTGGAGAACACGTGTTCTACCCCCTCCACAACATTTCAGAGATACAACACATCTGATGCCACCCAAAAATCAACACTCCCTCTTAGCAAGGAATGTGCTCTAGCAATACATGAAGTATCAAACTGGTCCACGACATTGGTCCTCTGCATTGCTAATGCTTGGACTATTGCCTATCATCCACTGCACTACTGCAATTTTTATTGTTTCCCATGACACTGCCACTGTCACTATTGCATCTGTACTACATCTCCCTCTCAATATGCAACATCATGTTGCCCATAGCACTGCCACTACTAACTACTGCTCTAGAACTCAGTTGCTGAGAAGTAAGCAACTAAAAAGCCACCCAAAAGTTGACATTTTGATCTGTCTGGATGCCTCTTGACACTAAATCTACCTCTGTTTCTAATTTTTTTTGACCCTTTGCTGCTACTACAATGATGTTTTATCTGCTCTGATCCATGTGCATTGCTACAACACTCTATTATGTTTCTTCAGAATTTGGCACTCTAGCTCTCCCACTATTTCTCCATCATCCCTTGCACCAAATGAATCCCTTCATTCTTCTATTGTCAGTATGGGTTCCCGTAGCTATATGTGATACAAGACATTAGGCACCTCAAGTATCCTACCTTGTTTGTATTCCTTCTACCATCCACTATCAAACCAACCCTCTCTAATATCTCTTTGTTGTTGCTTAGCACTAGATCTAGATTTCTTGGCAAGAAATATTATGAGGAACTGATTCACTCTAGCTTACTTCTTCCCCACTAGGTACTGGTTTGCACCAACAAAATTGATACCCCACTAGAAACACTAGATGAAATATGCACCTGCATCTCTAGCCATGGCAACTGGAAAAATGAGACATAATAGTCTTTGTGCTGGTCTAGCAACCACTGAGCTACCCTCTACAACAATAGTGTCACCCAATTAGGCTGACGCAGGCTCTGTGTGGGCCTCCCTTAGTGACTACGTCACCCCTCCTCTACTCTCTCAGATAGAAACTGTGTTGTCTCTTCGAACAACTGTCTTTGCACACAAAATTTCCTCTGTCCTTTTACTCACGACTTTAGTCCTCCTTGATCTGCAATCACTTTAATACCATGTGAAAATTTCTAAATCTAACAAACTAGAAATCCTACTGCAGTAAACTGACTTGCATTACCTACTTGTGTTCTTTTGTTGACAAGTTATTTTTAGAAATATTTAGAAAATATTAATGAAAATACACTGTAGCCTACACCAATATACAAATCAAGTACTAAGAAATAAATGAGGCAATCACACAAAGGACACACTTATTTTTGGATTAAGCCTCTCCGTAAAAACCCAATTCAGGAAAACTGATGCAGCATCTCTCAGGGATTTCTATTATTAATCAGTAGTTCTAAATATAAATGTTGGTTTCCCTCCTAGAAAACCAGTGATAAAGAAATACAATGGCGGAAAACCTGAGTGATTTTTACCTTAGTCCACCCAGCAAATTCTTGCTAAGCTGGCAACAAAAATGGTCGGCCCAACCTACAATTGTGTTTCCCCTTCTCTGTAATTGTGTGGGCCTTCGTGGAGCTCTATGAGGCTCTATGTTAGCTCTATTTCATCTCTTCTACCCACTATGTCATCTTTCCGCTAGGTTGTTCCGGTGATTTTTGAAAGTTCCAGTTCTCTACATGGAAGGCATCTTTGTCCCTCTACGCTAGCCCTTCTTGCTTTGCGTCAAGAATGTGTGGGCCTATAGTAGCCTAGCATCAGCTCTCCTGGTTACTATGTTTCCACAAAAATCTTCTCTCCGCCAATCTATTTGTATTCCTGAACTATCACTGCCCCTCAGCTGCAAGATCTCCCCAATCGATTTTCCTCGTGAGATCTTCTCACCTCATAAAATAGATTTCCTCAATTTATTTGTGTCCTCTCCAAATTACCCTAAGCCTCCATTTATAATTTTCTTGTTGAGAAATAAATGACCAAGATTAAGTTTCTAATCAATGGATAAGATTAAATTAGACTTAATCCTCATCTCTTAGAAGATTCTCACCCATATTTTTATTGATACACATTAAAATTTTATTTTTCCTAAGTTTAGACTTAGGAACCCTGTTCAAAATATTAATTATTTTGATAAAATATAATCCAAGTTGAATTTCACCAAATGATTTCTAGGTGTTGAAGATCTCATGTGTTCTAGCCCCTCCCCAAAATTTCGGAGCTAGATCACATCCGATGCTACCCAAAAATCGACATAGAGTAGATTCAAGTCTATGGTTTTATAAAATTAGAATTAGAAATTTGAATATACAAGGAATTTGTACATGATATGAGAGCATAAATAACTCTAGAAGAGGAGAATACTAGTTTGACTATTGCTGGTGAAATTGAATTTGCAGCATCATACCTCAAAGCTAGAATGATTTCGTTCTATGGATTGAGAGTCGAATATACCCTTGAGGGTATTTTGAACTATATTTCTTGGAAGGATAGGATGGAGGTATTGCTGGAAGACAACAAGCTTAAAGAATTCATATAAAAATATATTCCTAAGCCTCCAATAATTGATGCTCAAGATTTGGTAGAGTGGAGGAAATATGTTGTAAAGGTGAGAAGGATAATCCTAAGAGGAGTTCGAGATCATATTGTATCTAACCTCCATGGTAATGAGACTCCATATGCAATGTGGAAGGCCCTGATAAACTTATTTCAAAATAGCAGTGACCACATGAAGCTAGTACTAAAGTACAAGCTCAAAAACTCAAGATGGAGAAGGGTGACACATACAAAAGTACTTAAGGTCCACTCAATTTCAGGATGAGGTTAGAATTCTTGGTGTTACAGTTGTTGAAGATCATCTAGTAAACCTAAGACTTCTAGGCCTTCCTGGTATTCCCAAGAGTTGACATAGCTACTAAGATTGAGTAAATGGGAGGTAGAGGCTACCAAAGTTGGAGCATTTGCGGTTCGAATTGGTGCAAGAAGAGATTCGGTGGAACACATGATGATGAAGATTTAACACCAAATACGGAACATATGTGCAAAAAAAAAGTCCTCATCGAATTCTCGGGATGAGTACACCATAAGAATTTTGTTTAGGTAAGAAACCATATGTGTCATAATTCAGGATCTTTGGTTCATCAGTTTACTATCATCTTACCAAGGATGCAAGGAAAAAGATAGATCCAACAATTACATTGGGCATATTTGTGGGGTGCATTGATAAAACTCACAACTATCAGGTGTACCTTCCATCTCACTATTGGAAATAGTACTGAGAGGGGGGCTGAATCAGTATTATCTGATCAATTATTTACTTTTTCAAGCCCATAACATATACGCTACTTCAGTTAGATGAACATGCATATATACGCGACTACAGATAAGGAAACCCAAGTATACTATGAAGATTTATAATTTACTTTATTCTACATATGTTGATCATTAAGTTATGCACCAGAATCATATAAACAGTTGCTAGGAACAATAAAACAGATTAGAAGACAACCACACATAAGAACACAAGATATAAGGTGGAAACCCAATGTGGGTGAAAACCACCTGCTGCAATTTGTCTCTATCTTCTTTTAATTAAAAACTTCTTTTTACAATGATTATGTACTGGTGCAGTCCTTTACTAGTACGCAAGTTGCTACCTGCAGAGAGCTACAACCCTCTCTCGTTTTCCAGCTTCTCCTGGAAGGGAGCTACAACCCCCTTAGTTCTTGTACTAGTTGAGATATTAGTACGCAGGCTGCTACCTGCAGAAGGCTACAACCTTCTCTTTCTTCCAGGGACCACGTTTCATAAATTTTCAGACTGGATCCACAAATAACATCAATCAAACATCAAGAATTTATGCATCCACCAATCACCATTTCACCATTCAAGTCTGAATCAAAATAGACACTTCTTTTTCAATTGTACCGAGATCACAGTAACTGTAATCACACCTCAAATTCTAAACCCAGATCACTGCACTAATCAACAGAAGTAGCAAGAACATAAATTATGATATGTATGCTACTTCAATATTCAGAAACTTGCGTGCATACGCTTC
>APFE031320961.1:24143-63125 GCA_000404065.3 Pinus taeda | reverse complement strand
GTAAGGCGAGGAAGCCGTTGTGAAGGTCGCTAGTGCGAGAAAGATCTGAGTAGGTTCACCACTGGTTCACCAGGAGTTGGCTATCAGAAGAATTTACAGACACAGAAAAAGAGCAAGCTTGTGACAGAAGCCCCTGCTAGAAATTGTGTAACTCCAAAACAAACAATCATGATAATAAGACTTGCGTGGAGTACATCATGGGTACATGTAATATGCAACTTTAGATTGAGGAGATGTTAGCATGAAGGGAGCGATTTGAATGTATTGTGGGTGTCGATGGAAGCATTGGAAAAATCAGAAAAATATAGCATAGCAATGAATGGATGCATGAAAATTGCAGGTGTTCAGATATGAATAACAATATCCTAAAATGAGACCATCAAATCGATGAATTAAATAGCACACCATTCAGAAAATGAACTGCAAACCTGTGCTAAGAGTTCTAGTGCATTACCTGGATAGAGGGGTCCTTACCGACCTGAAAAATTCATTAAAATCATAAATATGCTCAGAATCTTAATAGGTGAATCTTCATTACAACAAAAAAAAAAATCAGCTTCTGTTTATAGATGAAACTTCAAATCAGCTTCTGTTTATAGATGAAACTTCAAATTTGATTACAAAAACCAACTTAAAAAAATGATATCAGAATTTCTCTTTGCATCCTCCCCCCTCACACTGTGCAAATCTATTCTTTATAATATATAGGGTAAATGAATCAATTGATCAAAGAGGATCATATCGACTTCAATGAAAATATCACTCCCGTACTATAATTAAATTAACAAATAATATTTAAAAATGGTTTTGTTATAATTTGGGAGTGTATTAGGTTATTGTTGGAGATGGAAACGATGACACTTGACATCAATTTGACTTTCCTTCAAATATAGACGTAATTACCCATAGATGTTGTCGAACTATTGAAATGGTATTGAACTAAGTACAAAATTGATGGAAAATGCCAAACTCATATCGAACTAAGTCCCAAATTTTTGGAAAATGCCAAATTGGTACCAAATTAAGTACCAAATTTCTTACGTGGAATTTAGGTTTGATTGGAACTTTGAATAACATCTTATGCTTCACATGTGAGCTAGGTGTGATCCAATTAACATAAATCCATCCATAAACATATAGTTTCAATGCATGTCATCTCTAGAAGTGCCAATGTGTTAGCATTTACTTTGTAACGAAACTTATATAAGTATTGAATTGTCAAATTATGGTACTAGAACTTGTTGTTTGGGCATATAAACATATTAGTAAAGCATCATTAGAAAACCACGTTAAAAACTCATTTAATCATTAAAAATACAAGAAATCATTAATTAATTAACCAAAAGGTAAAATGAATGCATTTAGTGAAAATTGGTAATATAATAGTTACTGACTATATTGTAAAGGTATGAATATGGCTTGTAAATGAAAGGTTTGGATAGCCAATAAGGTAACATATCTAGGGCCCAACAACCACCAAGGTCCAAGGGCTTAATTTTTCTTAAAAAACCCATTTTTTCCTTAGTGGAGGACCTCCAAAATTTAACTTCTTCTTGACCCATGAATTTTTGGTCATTCTCCACCTGGATAAATTAATTTCTCTAATTTTAATTTTTTGACTCTAAATTAATTAATTTTCCATCTTAGGAATTAATTTTATTTTTTTCCAGAAAAAATCATTAATTGATGTAAGAGGGGGTTAATTATTTTTCCACCCTCAAATACTTTATCCATGGTGTCTGATTGCAAGGGACCATGCATTAAAATATTATTTACATAAGATAATTACAATTCAACCTTAAAAATGGGAATAACCATTCGTTATAAACCCTCATAATACTTACCCAATTCAGTGTCACAATATGATCAAGTAGACCAAGTGACCTGTAATAAAATAATTTAGCAAAATAACTTTTTGCAGAAATTGGGTTTACAATGACATGATAACCAGTTGGCTTATGATTTTAAACTTTGAAAAAATTAGCAAAATTACTTCCTTGGAACTGTGACAAAATGGGTGCAACAAGGGATATTATCCTAATTGGAGCTAAATCACTTGGTTGCCATAGTTTAAAGTGGTGAGCACTTAGCTCATTTGGATCATTGCCCATTAGAGAGATATCACTACTCTTCACTTGTCTTTTCTATCTAACTCACTTTAGAGCACTAGTTGAGCAACTAGTCTCTTCGGAGATTTTATGGTGTGGATGTTTCTCTTTCATGGATGATTATTGGTGAGCTTTGATGATGCATGCTACTAAATGTGAGCTATATTTCTTTCATCTTGTTTATTGTTGATGGCTTAGGGTTATTAAATATGCATCCTAGCTATGTTGTTATTTTTATCTCTTAATTCTCTTTGAACAAGATTTTCATCAATTTCTTTTGAGGTGTCCTAGGTTTATCTCCATCCCTTTATTTATCTAAGGAAATGGAACTCCCAGGTTAGAGGATCAAGGGACACAAGTTAGTCTCCCCAGATTTCTTTGAAACAAAATCCATACCTTTTCTTCCAAATATTTGTTATTCCTAGACATCATTAGCCCTAGATCGAGAAAGACAAACTAATCTTATCTCTTGTGTCAATCCCTAAAACTTTAAGACATATTTTTAGTTGTTTTTAGGGTAAATGAGGGTTTAATTACAACAAAATCATACAGTTGCAACATTTATTGTTTTGGATGTTATTGTCCTAGGGTTAGGATTTGTTTGGAATACATTTAAAAAAAAATATGTCATTATATATATAATTGTTGTAATTTATTCTCTTGTTTAATTAAAATTTTAGTCCTTATTTTACACCTTATCATCATAGCTTGGGACTAAATTTGTTGTTCTCATACACTATTATATTGCTGCAATTTTTAGTTTCCCAAGCTAGTTTATTATAAATAAGTATAATTTATTGTGCTTGGAAACCTATGTTGAGTCTCTATTGGTTGACCTTAGCCTCTAGAAGAGCTATAAGAACCTTTGAACTCAAATCTAGAAATTACTTTTAAATCCACCTTAAACCCTAATTTCCTAACCTTATTTTCTAGTGGTAAATCATTGTAGAACACTTAGGGGGGCCTTACCTTAACTTATTTGGGTTATTTGATTCTTAAGATATGCTAGGGAAGTCTCCCTTATGTTGGATTATGTCCATCACTGAAACAAAGGGAGTAGTTACTAAGGTGACACTCTCATTGTTGCACATTGTCTAGGTCACTTAGTGAGGCTTTACATTGATGTGCTAAATTTTGTTGTAATAGGCCTTATATAGGGTGAAAATGAGCATATATATTATATTACCGAATTTTACCAAACAAGGAGTTCCTTCGAGTAGATTCAAATTCCAACTATATTAGGGTTGTCATATGCCATCTATTAAGACACGTCATTCATGAAAGCATTATAAATATAGTTATTGTAAATACATATAAAATACAATGGCTTTCATAAATTTATTCTTATGCAAATTGATTCTTAGGAGACAAATTCACCTTCTAATTATAGAAATTTTCCCAAATTCTACCCTCAAATTTAGGTTTTAAAGTCATATTGGGACATTGCCTCACAAAAGGTGGTTGCTGCATTCTAAGTTTCATTCATTCATTATAGTGACAAAACAAAGAAGACACAACTCAAAAAATACTACTCTTGATGTGCATGGATTGTATAGCTTGTTTATGGTGTTGGACCTCACTGGGGCAATAGAGTAGAGTGACTTGAATTGATTCTTATTTTCTCCTACCAAATCAAGGTGAGAATTATGATAATTAGGCTTTCTAGAAGGAAGATGTTATGGTAGTAGTGCAATACCTTATTAGCCCCAACTAGGTAAGGAGGATAAAAGGCAATGCTTTGATACCTTGCTAACCTTAAGTGGATTGAGGAATCTAGATTACCTACTATCCATCCTTGATGAATCAAAAAAATTAAAGGGAAATTCAATTTATGTAACTATTTATACCTTGTCGGCCCCAACCAAATTCAGGAAATTATTCGGCTTTGTAAGAATACATCAGAATTGATAGGCTGACTATGCATATACCGACAACATATTTGTAGTGCTATTTTAATCAATCCTAATTGACCAACACTGCAACCATTTAACTGTCACCCCAGGGCAAGTATTGTTGTTTCAATGGAATTTTCACTATATGTGCCAATACACTACAACCAAGGATGAAAATAGAAAACATTAAAGAATGTCGTTGAATCAATTGCAGAAATTAAATCATTCATGCAGAAATTAAAACACTCTACATAAATGAAATCACACTTCAAGATTATCAAAGCAAAGACGCGCCACACACTGAACTAATAACTACACCAGCTGGTCAACTACTATACTACTTAATTGAATCAGTGTAACATCATAACATAATTCTGGAACTGAAGCAAATATATTCTACAATTTATACAACAACATCAAAAAACCATATAAACAATAAAAGAAACAATAATATACAATTACTTCTACCGTTGTAGTTTCTGCTAAAGAAGAGGGCCCTTCCTCCCTAGCAAGGGCATAGGAATTAACATGAGATTAGTTAAAGAATCAAATAAGAAACAGTAACAACATCACCGCAAGGCCTTTGATATTAAAAATAATTAAAAGTTATAAGATCAAAATAACAGTGCTCTCTATGTCGTGCCCGTACATGAGAGATTAAGCTTCTCTTATAGTTGTTACATAACCAAAATCAGGAATAGATCAGTCATGAGAATCTCACGATTCTCATGCTGATCAAAAAATAGAAATCATTATAACCTGTTCCTAAATACAAATGTTATTCAAATACATTGCTTAAGATCACAACCTCTTGGATCTGTTACTTTCTAAATAAGAAATTCATAACTTTCGATAGCTATTGCATGGAATAGTACCCACGACCTTGCCAGCTACGGTGCAATAACATCCTGCAGTCAAATGACGGTTTGGGATGTAACAACAATCACTAGGTAGCAACATCCTTGTAACGACACCCGAGGTGTAACAATGGTTACCTTTAACAGACGTAGTGTAATAGAAACACCTATAACAACATACAAAGTGTAACAACAATCTGTAACAACATACAGAGTGTAACAACAACAATCTGTTCCATCCTGCTCTGAGACTGATTAGCGTGGTTTGTTCACTCCATAACCTCGTTTTCTCAAACACCTGAAAAAGAGGAGAGGATCCAAAATAATTCTCCAATGATTGACCCAATTAGTCGCAAAAAGGAATATTGCATTGTTATATTTAGAAAAAATGGAAAAATAACATGATGGCGAAATAGGATGTTTATAATAAGAAAAAGGCAATTAACATGTGAAGTTTCGTTGGCCTGGAGGGAAAAATGATCAAAATTGGGGAAAGAAAGTGTAGGAAATAGGTATAAAATCCACACCCAACATCTCCTCCCAACTGAACCAATTGCATGTCCACATGCAGAACCTCAACTTCTCCTGCTATACCACCGATGCAAGTCTGTAAAATTATAGGAACCCATAGTGTCTTCACCAGGATCCCTATACCCCTGAGTAGCCATCAACTGTCACGGCCAATATCCTTCTTCATAGTCACACAAGTGGTAATCTGACTGGTATTCTTCCACCGATAACCAAATTAGAGGAAATTTGAATCTAAGTCCGATCCATAATGCTCCCAATGTTTGCACCACCCGGGCATATTCGGGTACTCATGTAACATCAACCACAAAATTCCTAAACTCAAAAGGATCTTCTTGTAATCTAGCACTACAGGCCTCAGTGCTCTCAAGGCATCCTGTTAGCACTCGACTTTTCATTTGTGCATACAAATTGAGGCAAATCCCCACAATCATTTTTCTATAAGTGGATGCCTGTTTCCTGATTCTCGAGGTATTAAGGAACAACTTAAACTCACGTCTTAGTTCATAAACCATTCTTGGTTCTTCTCTAATCCATAATGCTACCCTTTCTTCATTGGTCTCAGTTGATTACATGGCTAGATGCCATTTGATTTGGTTTCTCATAAAAGAAAAGAAGGCCCACAATTTCAAATCCCACATATAGGAGAAAACACTTGCCACTGTCTTTATACTGACACATTCACACATTATGTTATGCAAAAACAACTCACAAAGTAAGCTCTATTCATCAAAATCACAAGTACGAAAAATTTCAAGAAATGTACGGGTAAAAGAACCCAAATAAGGTATTTTTTCAAAGACTGCTTTTAACTTAAACAAATAATAACATTCCTAGAGGAACATTGTATCTGATGGGGAAGGCCACCTGCATCCTAGTAGGTTCAAGGCAAGCTCATGAAGCTTTGTCTTATCACTTGTTAGATCTAGAACCTGCCACTGTAACAGTTGCAGTTGTTCGTCCTTCTTCTTCATAGCTTCCTTATGTCTCCTCTCTTCCCATTCTCTCTCCCACTCTTCCTTTAACCAGTTCTCCCTGAGTGAACCCATCATCTTTTTATGTGCCTTGAGCAAGATCATTCCCTCTTGTAGAGAGAGCTCCTGCTGCTTCCATTTCTGTGACTCTTAACAACATTATTTCAGAACACCATCCTTCATCAAGACCCGATGTTCTCTGACTTGCAGTAAAAATTGAAAGTTTTACAGCTTCCCGAGGGTGAAACTACTCCATTTCGGCTGCTAGTTCTTGTGTAACAACATCGTCATCAATGGATTTTTGTGTAACCATTTCTTTTTCTCTCTGATCATCTTTTGCTTCCACTGTTGGTTCTTGTGTAACATTAGTGTCAACCACAGGTTCATGTGTATCATTTCCCCCTTGGTGAGATTTTTTATTCACTACTAGTTCTTGTGTAACAACAATGTCAACCATAGGTTCATATATATCATCTTCTTCTTTTTCCCCTTGGTTAGCTTCTGTTTCCACTGTTGGTTCTTATGTAACAACAATGTTAACCAAGGGTTCCTGTGTATTAGCTACCAAGTTACTTTTTGTGGAATGCTCTGTCTCAGCAACTAGTTCTTGTGTAACAATAATGTCTTCAATGGGTTTTTGTGTGTCATCTTCTTAGGACTCAGTTTTTGTTTCCCTCGAAATGGTGTCCACTACACAAACTCTATACCTCGTTGCCACTAGCTCCTTAGCATAGGCCGCACACACATCACCCAGAACATTTTCCTCCCCAACCCTATCTACAGCCTCAGCCAAAGTATCTAACCCTAGGGCCCTTGCCTCTACCTTATCCTCTACTAACTGCTTCCTTAGATTTTCATTTTCTCTTTCTAAACTTCCAATTTTAAGCAACAAGGATTGGGTCTCGGTCTTACCTGGTGAGGAAGGTTCCTCCAGCTGAGCCTGCCCTTCATCTTCCTGCCTTGCTGCCTCTTTATTCTTTTTAGACATGGATGAGGAGTCTGGGTGCCCACTAAACCTTATTCTCTATTTTGGCCGCTTATCACGAATTAGCTTGTCAACTGGTCTCTTTCCAGCCCTTGCTTTCGAGGGCTAGGGTTTCTCCTGGTTTCTGTCGGAGCTTCCTCAAACATCCTAGTTTTCTTCATGCGGGTAGTTCTAGCCTTCTTTCTCATGAATTCATCCCAGCTCCTACCTTGGTGACTTAGGGTGTCCAACACAATTAGCTTGATGAGGTCGTGGTTTGTGATGCAAGTCTTTGGATGTGCAATTGTCTTCAAGGCCGCAACCATATGCCTGATATTTTCCAGCAAAAAGTATAGGAGGTTTATCAACTATTGATGTCAGAGGTGGTTTATCAACAAGAAGTGGTAATTGAATAAAATTATTGCCCTTCCCTCACAGGTAATATACTTGATGAGGTAAAGGGAGACATCGACCTATGGCTGGGGAAGCGAAAACTTGTATATCCCCCTTCCTTTCTTCACCAGTCGTTCCTCCTCTTGGAGAAAATCCTTCTTCAAGGAGAGGTCATTAATTTTTCTGTTAAACCACCTTTTACCCTCTGTTGGTAATACCGTAACATGGGAAATTACCTCTTTTGTAACTTCCAGCTTTAATCCCTTGACCTTCGTTTGATTCCTCTTTAAATTATTCATGAATTCCATAGAAATTGCCCCGTCTAATCCTTCCAACCTTTGGAAAAACTCAAACCAGCTTGCATTTTATTTGGTTAATTTAGTGTCCTAAATTTCTCTACATAAATTGTCGATCCGGGTATCGTAAACTGATGAAGTGTAGTGCACTATATGTGCTAGATGACCCTTTTTACTTCATTGTTTTTGAGTTTTATGTTGTTTTGGGGGTTTTTGATCCTTTAATCCCTTAATGATTTACAATTTACTTAACAAAATCTTAAATCTAACTTCTGTAAAGACTACTAAGAACCTAAAGAAATGAGAACTAAAAAGAGCTTAAGTAAGAATTGGAAGCAAAAGTTTAATCAAGAAATTAAAAAAAAAAAAAAAAATTCTATCTTTAATCATATCATTATTTCCAAATCAGGAGCTACAAACTAAAAAGAAAAATTGCAACTATTGTCTATTCAATTACAAAAACAAGAATAAATGAAATACTGAAAACTGAAATTGAAATTGCAACTATTATCTAATCCATTACAAGAACAAAACTAAGTGAAATACCAAAACTAAAAGTGAAATTGCAACTATCTATTATGGAAACAAAACCAAATGAAATACTAAAACTGAAAATGAAATTGTAACTATTTATTATGGAAACAAAACTAAATGAAGTGCTTAGTTACTCTGCCTCTCAATTTTGGGAGAAAAACCTCTTTGTGATGACATTTTGAGGAAATATGTACTTCATTATTTTAAGAGAAGATAAATACAAAAATTCAGAAAAGACTCATTGCATGAATGAAGTATTCAACCACTTAGTTTCAGATGAGTTATCAACTAGAAGCGCTCTTTAGAAACATTCATCTACACCATAAGTCAATAAACTAGTAAGAAAATGGCAAGAACTGTAATGGTATTGATTAGTCTAATTGAAAACTTAAAGACTAATGAAACACCAAATGAAACAAACTACTCTACACTACTGAATTCAACTTCTAACTACTAATAAAAAAAGTAGAAAAAAATTAAGCAAAGAGAAAGCTATTCTGTACTGAAATAAACTATTTCGCATTAGTAAAAAAAAGATAAAAATTGCATTATAAACAAGGTTAGTAAATGGTTATGACCACTATGGAAGAAACAATTAATTTACAAGTAACTAGAGATGATAAAACAAAATGAAATAAAACCTCAGTCAGTGCAGGGGCCCTCTGCAATTGCTCAGGTTATGCGTACTTAATCAAAACTCCAAGAAACACTTTCACATTTCCATGAAACTTGCAGTCTTCATATTAAAAAAAAATGCAGGAATTGAGTTTTCAAAATTACAAAGCAGTAATTTGAGCTTAATACATCAGGAAATTCCAAACTGGTTCTGCATTCTTCACACAAGTATTTATAAGAAAATTATACAACTGTTTGTGGAGAAAAATAAGCTACAGCCAAAACACGTAGCAGACATGCACACAAAATTCTCTTCCTCGGCTTCTAGAGACATAAATCTAAGATGATGGTTGTTGGATTCGGTTGCACAGATGGCTGTTGGAGTTTGTGGGTTTAGGAAGTTGTTTTGGATCCCATCACTGTGAAGCGCGTACAAAATAGAGTCATGTTTGCCTTTGGTCTATACGTTTGACTTCCTCATTGACTAGAGTCTAGTACCATCTTCCTTGTCAACCTACGAGGTGAATAGGATATTATCCATCTCATGATGATTTCCAATCTACCAATGTAGTTAGTTTCTCTTTCTGACACCTGGAACTTGTTAAAGCATGGAAGTAGCTGCGGAACAGCCGATTAGTTGCATAATAGGCTGTGTTCCGTAGCTAAAATACAAAAACTTATTCAAAGAGAAAAACATAAAAAAATAACATGTAAATCGCTAAAATGTTCTCCTTAAGGCAATATATACTGGTTATTGATGATAGGGATGCATTTTCTTCATGGAAAAACAAAGAAAAGGGAAGAGAAAAGTTGCTAAGGAAATGGCAGTTTTGAGGCTCAACATACAGCCACTGGAAAACCATTACATGTCCCTATGCAATCAAAATTGTGAACTTACTCATCCTATTTCATTTGTTCTGATACTTCAACCAACACATCTAACTTCCTCTTCTTTCTTTTCTTTGCACTGACTGCCATTCTTGGCTTCCTCATAAGAAGTTTGTACTTGAGGTTAATAGGTGTCCTGTTCAACTTCTTATTTTTTCTTTTCAGCTTCCTGTTCTTCTTGTACCACAATCCAAAGTGTAGCATTGTGTTGTCATGAATAGCTCTGTCCAGCTTATTTTGTTCCCTTAAAGTTTCATTTTCTTTTTGGATGTGCTTGTTCAAAATTTCTAGCTCATAGATCTCCTGTTTGAGGGAGCTAGTTAGATTTTCTTGTGAGGTAACAGGTTGCTGCGGATTAGCTAAGTCTGTGGGTCTACTGATGTACTATTTTTCTCTAATGACTCTATGTATTCATAGATTTGCTGTTGTATTGGATCAATGCTAGGAAAAACTCTACTTGGGCTACCTTCAAAATTCTGTGGAGGAGAGTTTTGTGGACTTTGTTTATATGGAATACTATTAGGGGACTGAACTGGAGTTTCTTCCTCTAAATTTATAAATTGGGCCTCTTTTGATTTCACCTTCTTCACCTTGCCTCGGAGTCTAGAGCTCCTTCTCATGTTTTGGAAGCTTATGGTTTCTTCTTTTGTGTCCTCTTTCCTTTTTCCTTTCTCCTTATCTTTCTTAATTTGCTCCTTGATCTTGGTTAGTCTTTCAAAAAGCAGTTGTTCATCCTCCTGAGGTGATGAAAGTTCAGGAATATCCTTGTTGATTTCTTCAACCCTTTCTTTCATTTTTCTCCTCTGCTTAGTTTGTTTTCTGATCTCTGTTAATTTTTCAAAACTTGGTTCTTCTTCATCATTTTTTTGTGCTGAAGTTTCAGGGGTGCTTTGAATGGTGAGATTGATCTTCTTTCTCCTACTTCTTTTAACATGAATTCCCTCAGATAAATCTAGAGTATCTTGGGAAAAATTCCTTACCAAAAGGTCTTCCCATGTGTCCCCTACACTTCTCAAATGAAGTTCTACTAAAATCTTCACTACTCCATGGTGATATAAAGTGGTTTCTATCGATTCAACTTTCTTTTGGACATTAATTTCCATTCTTCTTAGACTATTCAGAAGGAAAAAGGGAAGATTGAGGGTTCCATTCTCTAGAAAATTCATTAACAATTGTATGTGATAAACATACATGGAACCAAACCTCCCTTCACATTTAATAATTTTTTTGCAATATTAACAACATGCTACTCCATTTTTTTTTAGTGCAGAAATTGGAATCCATTTTCTAAAGACTGAAATGTCCATACCTGGGTTTTTAAGAATCACCTTTTAAGATTCATTATGAAACTCTTTGTTTTTGAACCACCTTTCTCCTAGCCTTGGGAGTTTTGTTGCTTTAGCTATGAAGGACTTGGTTACTGCAAATTTGATATCACCTATTTCCACTTCCGTGACATCAAATGACCTGGCAAAGGTTTTAGTGATTTCCTTATGGTAACCGTTAAATTTTTCAATAAAACACAACCACCCAACCTTTTGTAAGATCCCCTTGAACTGTGGAAGCCCCTCCATGTATTTTACCCCTACGGGTTCAATTCTAACAATAAGCCCCATATCCTCTGTTCTTGGTTAGCCTTCAAAACTACTCTCACTGTCTAAGAAATGGAATGACTGCATAAATGGTAATGGAGTGACTCGGTATATAGAAGCATAATGATTATGGATATGGAAATGGGATGATAGGGTATATGAAAGCAGAATGACTATGAATATGAAACAAAATGACTATATATGCAGAACAAAGTAACTGTATACACAAAATATATGGAAACATAGTGATTGCATGCACAAAATATATGGAAACAGAGTGATTGTATGAAAAAAGTGTATGGAAATAGATTGACTTTATGCACAAAGTGGCTACGTAAATATGAGAGAAAAACTCAAGAGTTGGCATGTAATAAATGAACAATTGGTGTTTGACGAGTTGTAAATAGGTAGGTCATGTTGTTAATCTGACAGTTAACAGGTGTAGCTATAGAAGTCCGGTTAAGTAAAAGTCACATAGTTTGAAGCAGAGATTAGCTATGAAGGAATCATTGGACCGTTCTTCATTGAAGGTAGAAGATATGGCGAAGACATCGTGGCAGTCAAATCACATGATGATTAATTAAGGAGAAATGTGATCATGCATGTTATACAAGCTTATGTTTTTGAATTGCTTTTTGAAATAAATTTTTGTTTTTACCTTTGGAACCTTTACCTTCCGCTTGCTAATATTTTGATGTTTTCTCCACATGTACTTTAGGCATGATTGGTCTTCAAAGTTGATTTTTCTTCAATTACCTGCATATAAGATTTTATTATGAAATGGATACTTGTGCTTAGACTGATAATCAAATTGTTGCTGTAGAATCATATTAGTTGCAGAACATGATCAGCTACAGAACATGGAAACAACCATAGAATGTAAAACAAAGAGTAAAATATGGCTTATGAATGGATGCAATAGAAGTGGCTATGTAAGTGATAATAAGACAAAATGGAGATGAAAGAAATGCTGGAGAAGGAAAAATTTATTGGTGAAATATGGTAATGGAATGATGTGAAATTGTAAAAGTAAATTGAGTGAAATGAGATGAGACAATGAATTTTGCAGAATGCAAAGTGACTGTGGCTTTTTTTCACCAATTTTAAGAAAGAAAATGGAAAATATATGGTGTCAGAGTCTTCTGATTTTCACACTGTATTTTTTGTATAAGCATGCCAATCAATGATTGGTTTTCAACCTTATACAATTTATTTTTAATTTATTTTCTTAGATAGAAAAATAAAGACTAAGTTGGTGGAGAAGAAGGATTCTCCTTCACTAACTCAGAATTGTTCTGGAAGATCTTGATGAACTTCTCCTTTGAAATTGGTTGTTGATATATTTTCAATCTATGACTATTCACAAGAAGAGGAGTTTGACTTTCATCTATTGTTTTGATCCTCACTGCTCCTTTACTAAAGACCTTTTCAGTTTCATATGGCCCAGGCCAATTAGTTTGAAACTTCCCTTGAAAATCTTTAAACTTTGAATCAAATAAAAATTCCCAATCTCCCTCTTGAAACCTCTTGTCCTTGATGTATTTGTCATGCCATTTAGCCCTCTGTTGTTGGACTATACCAGTCCTTTGAACTGTCTCTTTTCTAATTTCATCAAGTTCATTTAATTGCTCCAGCCTATGTTTTTGAGCCTTTGATAATTCCATCCCCAACTGGACTGCCATCTTGAAAGTTATGGTTTGGAACTCTATAGAGAAAAATACTTGCTTCGCATAAACGAGTTCATAGGGTGTATGTCCCGTTGTGTTCTTCCATGTAGTTCAATAGGCCCATAAGGCTTCAGGAAGCCTTTCTTCCCAATCTCTTCTATGTAGATGCACAACCTTGGTGAGGATTCCTTCAATCACTTTATTTGTAGACTCCACTTGACCATTTTCTTGTGGATGACAGGGAGTAGATTTCCTATGCTTGATATTGTACTCCTCCATGAGCCGTTCCATCAAGTTAGACCTGAATTAAGATCCTTGATCTATCACAACTTCTGTTGGAACACCAAAACGAGTGAAGATGTCCTCAAAAAGAAAATTAACTACAGATTTTTCGTTAGAAAAAGGTATTTCTTTGGCTTCTACCCATTTGGTGACATAATCAATACATACCAATATATACTTTTTCCACTTAGATGGAGGATTAATTGGTCTAATAAATTCTAAAGCCCACTTTTCAAAGAGTTCAATAAGTACCTGAGTTTGTAATAACATTTCATTTGAGGGAGCAGGTTTCCCTACCCTTTGGCAACTGTCACACCTCCTGACATATTCTTTAGAATATTTGAAGATGGATGGCCAATAATATCCTAAAGAAAGGATTTTATAGGCTATCCTCTTATAAGCAAAGTTTCCACCACACGGCTCATCATGACATGCCTTGAGAATATCAAGCATTTCATCTTCCCTAACACACCTTCTGATCATAATATCTGGCCCTATTTTATACAATTCGTTAGTGATCCATGAATATCTTGCACTTTCTTGAATAATCTTTCTTTTCTCTCTCAGAAAAAAATGTGAAGGTAACTTCCCTGTAACCAAGTAATTAGAAACATCTACAAACCAAGGAGTTTGAGTAGGTACTGCAAAAACATATTCATCAGGAAACTTATCTTCAACCAGAAAGTCTTCTTTGATATTTTGAATCCTAGACAAGAAATTAGCAACTATGTTTTGTTTTTCAGGTGTATCTGTCACAGTAATGTTGAATTCTTGCAAAAGTAAAAATCATCTTGTAACTCTGCCATTAGTAATAGGTTTATTCATCAAATATCTAATTGCAGAGTGATATGTATGAACAATGGTTTCATAGCCTGTTATATAGTGTTTGAACTTATTAATTTCATAAACAACAGCTAAAAATCCCTTTTCAATCACAGTATAATTCAACTCAATGGGAGTCGAATTCTTACTTGTATATTAAATGGCACAAGGCATCAAATCTTTTTGTCCCAATATAGCTCCCAGAGTTGTATCTGAAGCATCTAAGGAAATATGGAAAGGAAGTTTCTAATTTGGACCTCTTAAAATAGGCGTTTCACAAATTTTTGCTTTCAAGGTTTCAAATGCTAGTTGGAAATCTTTTGTAAGCAATTTGAAGAGTGGAGATGCTATTTTAGTGAAGTTTTCTATAAACCTTCTATAGTATCCTGTAAATCCTAGAAAACTTCTAACATCCTTTTGGTAATTTAGAATTGATAACTTAGAGATGACTTCAACTTTAGATTTGTCAACTTTTATCCCATCTCTTGAAATATAAAACAATACCTTCTGTAAACATCATAAAACATTTTTCATGGCTTAGTGAAAGGTTTGTTTCTTTAAATCTTTTAAAAACTTTTTCCAAATTTTCCAAAGCTTCTTCAAATGTGTTTCCATAGACTGTAAAATCATCCATATATACCTCCACACAATCATGTATTAGATAAAAAAAAATACCTAGTACTTCTCTTTGGAATGTTGTAGGTGCATTACATAACCCAAAAGGAAGTACTCGGTAGGCAAAAGTTCCCCATGGACAAGTAAATGTGGTTTTATCCCGATCCTCAAGTGCTACTTGAATTTTATTATAACCACTAAAACCGTCCAAGAATGCGAAATACTTCTTACCTGCTAATGTATCTAACACCTAATCTATAAATGGAAAAGGAAAGTGATCTTTAAGGGCTGCTTTATTCAATTCTCGGTAATCAATGCACACCCTCCATTTACCATTCTTTTTAGGCACAATTACCAAAGGAGAAACCCATTGGCTATCTGAAATTGGGTAAATGAAGTTTACATTGAGTAATTTTTGGAGCTCTTTTTTTACAATTTCCCTAAGATTTAGATTCATTATTCTCCGAGGTTGTCTGATTGGTCTACTATTTTCCTCAATATAGTTATAATGGATACAAGTATTACGATCAATACCTTTCATGTCGATGTACTCCCATGCAAATGCAGCAGAATGTTTTTGTAATGTTTTGGTTAACTTTTCTTCTTGTAGTTTCTCCAAGTTTTTGTTTATGTTCAATGTCCTACCTGGAAAAATTTCAGTTGTAGAGCTACCAAACTCTTCCATAGAATAGAGAGACATCTGCCTAGATGACAAGTATTCAACATTAGATTTTTCTTGAAATTGTGCATGATCATATTCTAAAGATGTTTCAAAATTTTCCAATGTATTCAAAATTTGACTATCTTCACTAATTTCTAACATAGTTAAGAGAGGTTGAATATCATCTTCATCATCAATCCATTCCTTGTCATCTATTTCTGTAATTTCTTTTGTTGGAGGATACAGAGTAAATTTATTTGTTGAATTACCTTCAGAAATATACATGTCACTAGATCTACAACTAATAAAAGCATCAGCTGTGGCCAACCAAGGTCTTCCTAATATGAGTGGATGTCCTCATAAATTATTCTTTGGAGTTAAGATCATGAAATCAACATGATATTCCCAAGAATCTAAGAATATTGAAATATCTTCTAGCACACCATCTGGTTTGATTACTGATCTATCTGCAAGTTGCAATAAGGTAGGTGTGTAAAGAAGATTAGGAAGTTTAAGTTGCTCCATAGTTTGTCTACTCATAATGTTTATTGTTGCCCCTAAGTCAATCAATGTATTTTGAATTTCAATTCCATTTATATGTGTCTTGACAATTGGACTCCCTGGATCCACATATTTTTGCATGGCAATTTTTCCCATCATTATGTCTGCTATCTTTCCTACCAGGTGAATTCTTTTTGTTTCTTTTGCTTTTCTTCCTGGTCTTTTGATGTTAAACTCCTTTATTGTCTTGACTAGAATTGGAATTTCTCTAATGACTTGTAACAAAGGAATTTTGATACAGAAATTCTTCAATTCATCTATAAAATCTTAATTGGGCAATAAGATCCGTTTTTCTACCCCTCTATCAACTTGTAGTCTCTCAAGAAAAATAGGTGCAGAAGTAGATGCTGGTTTCTCAATGATAGGAGTTGTATTCACTGATTCTTTTTGTTTTTCTTTCTCAATGTTTTGGTTTTGGAGGAATGTTCCCTCAAAACTTTTATTGACTTTTAGAGAATCTTCCTCAGAAGTGTCTTGTACTTGAATAACTATAGAAGGTCTTTCCTTTCCTAATATCTTATTAGATCTTAGTTGAACATCATTAAGATCTAGAGGAGTAATCATGTAAGTTGGAAATTGTTGTCCTTTTACAATGTAAGCATTCTGAGGGTTTTTATTGTTGAGGTTTGGTAATGGTTGAACATGTAGCTGATTTGCTTTTTGCGGAAATGGTAGTAAGAGTTGAGGCTTTTGACTTTGTTGTGGAGGTTGTTGTGGAAATGGAAATGAAAGTTGAGGGTTATGATTTAGAAGTTGTGGCTGCTGATTTTGTGGGGGAGGATAATTCTGATAGGATAAGGGATATTGATATTATTGAGAAAATCTCCCATAAGGATTTTGTAGTCCTTGTGCCCACAATTGAGATTGATACTGAGATTGAGGTTGAGGCCAAGGTTTCTACCAAGAATTCCAGTTTGGTGGGGGTTGAAGATACATTGGATTGTTAAATCCTTGATTTTGTGGCCCCTGCCAAGGTATTCTTGCAACAAAATAAAGAGATTTTGTAGAATTTGGGGCTGTTTCCTCTTGAAAGATAGCCTTAAGACCTGGGATTGAAGGAAAAACTTTGGTTTGATGGCTTTCTGAATAGATCATACAAGTTTCTACAATTTTTTCATCTAAGGACATTCCCTTAGAGCATGTTTTTTTTTTTTTTTGGACAAAAGATTTAAATCATCAACCTCTATTTTTTGCTTGTTTTGAATTTTAAGGGTGTCTAGTTGCTCACTAAGGCTCCCTAAAATGTTAGTTCTAAACTCATCAAGCATATTGCCAATTTCTGCCCTGCTTACAGACCCAGTTGCAGATTTGTTTGCTCTAACAAGAGAATGATCTCTTGGCCCTTTCCCTATTTTAGATTTCCCTCTTGAGAGATGAACACAGTTCTCATATGTCACTTAATGGAAGTTGAGAGATATCTCCCTTCCCCATCATGTTAAGGATATCTATCCACTCATCTCTAATGGCCTTCAACAAAAGAGCTTTCAAAGTTTATTCATCCAAATTGTTCATCTTTGCTCTTTTCAAATTATAGTTGAATCTCTCAATCAAATCTTCTAAGTTTTCATCGTCTCTTTGCAGCATTTTTAACACCTCATCTTTATGATTGGCATACATGCAATAATCCAAGTATCTATCCAAAAATGCCTTTTTTCATGGCATTCCATGTTCTAATGGATTGAGTGACTAACCCCATGAACCATTTCAAAACAACCCCTTTTAGTATTGAAGGGATCAATTTGAATTTTTGAGAGTCCTCTAGATAGTCATAAGTTCTGCACAAGACTTCAAACTCAAACAAAAATGTTTCAGGGTCCTCACTTCTCAACCCATAGAAGTTTGGGAGGACAGATGGTGAGATATTTTTCATTGTGGTATGTTTTTTCTCATCCACTATAGGGAATCCAAAAGGCTTATCTACTTCCCTATTTCCTCTTCCTCCTCCATTATTACCTATACCTCCTCCATTATTACCTCTACCCCCTTCTCCAAACAGTGAAAATTCTCCATCTTGTTCTTCTTCTGCCATTATAGTTTCTTCAGAGTTAGTATAAGGCTCAACCTGCAAGGTTATTCCCTTGTCCTCTGGTTCTTTTATTAATGGATTATGGGAGAGAGTTTCTAATTCTTCTTCCTCACTAGGTATTCCCAATTCTTCAACTACAATAGGTTCTCCTGTGGAGGTGAAAAATGTTATCCCTGTTGTTGGAGATTCAAAATCTTTCTCTCATAGGACTGTTTTGGTAGATGAAGTAGGAGAATCTTCTAATTGAGTTTTTGCCCCTTGAATCCTAGGAATCCTATGGCTGGGAGTATGAGTCTGGGATGGAGGTGTGTCTTTTCTAACTCTTGGTGGAGTAGGTGGTGTTGTAGGAATCGAATTGTTGCCCCTAGTTATAAATCTACCCCTAGAGTCTCTTTCTCTATGCATGTCATTGTTTAGTTTTCTTTTTTTTTGAATGTAAGAGATAAGGCTACCTAGTTGCACTTCCCCGACAACGGCACCAAAATGTTTGGTCAATTTAGTGTCCTAAATTGCTCTACATAAATTATCAATCCAGGTATCATAAACTGATGAAGTGTAGTGCACTATATGTGTTAGATGACCCTTTTTACTTCATTTTTTTTTAGTTTTATGTTGTTTTGGGGGTTTTTGATTCTTTAATCCCTTAATGATTTACAATGTACTTAACAAAATCTTAAATCTAACTTCTGTAAAGACTGCTAAGAACCTAAACAAATGAGAACTAAAATGAGCTTATGTAAGATTTAGAAGCAAAATTTAATCAAGAAATAGAAACAGAGTTTCTATCTTTAATCATATCATTATTTCCAAATCATGAGCTACAAACTAAAAAGAAAAATTGCAACTACTGTCTATTCAATTACAAAAACAATACTAAATGAAATATTGAACATTGAAAGTGAAATTGCAACTATTATCTAATCCATTACAAGAACAAAACTAAGTGAAATACCGAAACTGAAAGTGAAATTGCAACTATCTATTATGGAAACAAAACCAAATGAAATACTAAAACTAAAAGTGAAATTATAACTATCTATTATGGAGATAAAAATAAATGAAGTGCTTAGTTACTTTGCCTCTCAATTTTGGGAGAAAAACCTCCTTGCGATGACATTTTGAGGAATTATGTACTTCATTATTCTAAGAGAAGATAAATACAAAAATGCAGAAAAGACTCATTGCATGAATGAAGTATTCAACCACTTAGTTTTAGATGCGTTATCAATTAGAAGGGCTCTTTAGAAAAATTCATCTACACAATGAGTCAATAAACTAGTAACAAAATGGCAAGAATTGTAATGGTATTGATTAGTATAATTGAAAACTTAAAGACTAATGAAACAACAAATGAAACAAACTAATCTACACTACTGAATTCAAATTCTAATTACTAATAAAAAAAACTAGAAAGAAATTAAGCAAAGAGAAAGCTATTCTGTACTGCAAGAAGCTATTCTGCATTAGTAAAAAAATGATAAAGATTGCATTATAAATAAGGTTAGTAAATGGTTATGAACACTATGGAAGAAACGATGAATTTACAAGTAACTAGAGAAGATAAAACAAAATGAAATAAAACCTTAGTTAGCGCAGGGGCCCTCTGTAACTGCTCAGGTTATGCATATTTAATCAAAACTCCAAGAAACACTTTCACATATCCATGAAACTTGTGGGCTTCATATTAAAAATAACATAGGAATTGAGTTTTCAAAATTACAAAGCAGTAATTTGAGCTTAATACATCAGGAAATTCCAAACTATTTCTGCGTTCTTCACACAGGTATTTGTAAGAAAATTATACAACTGTTTGTGGAGAAAAATAAGCTACAGCCAAAAACATGTAGCAGATAGGTACACGAAATTATCTTCCTCGAATGTTGGAGACATATCTAGGATGATGGCTGTTGGATTTAGTTGCACAGATGGCTATTGGAGTCCATGGATTCAGGAAGTTGTTTCGGATCCCATCACTGTGTAATGCGTATAAAACAGAGTCCTATTCGCCTTTGGTCTCTACGTTTGACTTCTTCATTGACCGGAGTCTTGTACCATCCTCCTTTTCGACCTGGGCAAGGTGAATAGGATACGATCCATATGATGATTTCCAATCTTCCCATGTAGTTGGTTTCTCCTTCTGACACCTGGAACCTGTTAAAGCATGGAAGCAGTTGCAGAACAACCGATTAGCTGCATAATAGGCTGTGTTTCGTAGCTAAAGGACAAAAACTTATTCAAAGAGAAAACATAAAAGAATAACATGTAAATCACTAAAATGTTCTCCTTAAGGCAATATATACTGGTTGTTGATGATAGAGGTGCATTTTCGTCATGGAAAAACAAAGAAAAGGGAGGACAAGAGTTGCTAAGGAAATGGGTAGTTTGAGGCTCAACACATCTTTAAAAATTTGGCATGCTTCGGGGCAGTTTTCCAATGCCTTTGTTGATACTGGTTCATGTGGAATTGCTGCCCCACCCATTGCTACAAAAGTACAATGATGTTCTCCTCCCTTCTTCCCTTTGAGAAGTTCTGAAGCAGTTGGCAGAATACTCGGTTGTTCTAGCCTTGCAACTATTCTTCTCCACTTTTATTTGAAAACTCTAAATGTGGATGCAACACTTCAGCAGTGGGTAAATGGTAGGGTGACATAGGCAGTAATTTCAAATCAGTATTTGCAATGAGGATTCGTACTGCACAATAACGTTTCCTTTCTGAAACTTCTTCTTCTTGATGAACTTGTCATGCCACTTAGCTCTCTGTTGCTTGATAATCTCTGTTTGCTGGATAACAGCCAACCGTTTCTCCTCCAATTCATTGAGCTGGTTCAACCTTTTCTTTTGTGATGTAGCCATATCCAAATTCACCTGTAATGTTGTTCTCAATGTCTTGATTTCGAAATCAATAAGGAATAAGGTATTTTTACCACACAAAAGTTCATATGGTGGGAATCCTGTAGTATTCCTCCATGTAGTTCTATATGCCCACAACATTTCTGGAAGTTTATCAGCCCAATTTCTTAGTTGACTAGGAACAGTCTTAGTAAGAATCCTCTCAATGACTTTGTTGGTGCTTTCCACTTGGTCGTTCACTTATGGATGATAAGATGTTGTGATCCTATGATGGATTTTAGGTTTTTCAACCAACTTTTGGATCATATGGGATGTAAAATGGGGCCCTCCATCTGTCACTATCTCCCTGGGTATACCAAAATGGACAAAGATTTCTTCAAACAAGAAGTCTGAAACAACCTGCTCTGTGGCTTTGGTTAGTGCTTTTTCCTCAACCCATTTTGTGACTCAATTGGTGCAGACCAAAATGTAGGATTTCTGTCTCGATGAAGGATTAATTGGTCCCCTAAATCCAAGGCCCATTTCTCTAAAGGTTGGCCCATTCTTTGGAAACTATCACATCCTTTCACAAACTTCTTGGCATCCTAAAATATTGTTGGCCAATAATATCTTGTTGAAAGGACTTTTTATCTTGTCTGCTTGTCTATGAAGTTCCCTCCACAAGGTTCCTCGTGACAAGCATTAAGGATGTCAAAGATCTCGTCTTCCCTAACACAATGTTTGATCTCGAAATCTGGTCCAATGTGAAAGAGATTCCCATCTATCCAGGTATAGGTAGCACTCTGTTGTATGATCTTTCTCTTCTCCTTGGAGGATAATTATTGTGGAAACTTTCTTGCAGCGAAATAATTGGATATATCTGCATACTTTGGTGAGTAAGTAGAAATAGAAAAGAGATACTCATCAGGGAAAGAATCCTCAGTGGGAATGAAATTGTCATCAATAGTTAACCTAGAAAGGAAATCAGCTACTACATTATCTTTTCTAGGTTTATTGAAAATTGTGATATCAAATTCTTGTAACAACAATAAGCAGCGTGTAATTCTACCATTGGTAATTGGGTTATTCATTAAAAAATGAATGGCAAAGTGGTCAGAGTGTAAAAATACTTGATACCCAGTGATATAATGTCGAAATTTATTGATGGCATGCACTACTGCTAAGAATTCCTTCTCAACCACTGTGTAATTGAGCTCAACCGGAGTCAAATTATTGCTTATGTAATAAATAACATAAGGTTTCCTATCCTCCGGTTGGCCCAAAACAACACATGCAACAATATCAAATGCATCTGTAGCTATGTGAAACAATAGTTCCCAATTAGGTCCTTGTAAAACTGGAGCTATTGACACACAACATTTCAACTTCAAAAAGGCTTGCTCACACTTTCCTGTCCAAACAAATTCTACATCTTTCATGAGTAAAGAAAACAATAGTGATGCAATTTTTGAAAAATTCTCTATAAACCTTCTATAATACCCTGCATGTTCCAAGAAAATATGTACCTCTTTTTGTGTCTTGGGAGTTGCAATTTTCAGAATTATCTCTATTTTAGTAGGGTCTACCTTGATCCCATCAATGGAAATGTAGTGTCCTAGCACGATCCCTTTAGTCATCATCATGTGACATTTTTCGGTGCTCAAAGCAACATTAGTCTATACACAATGTTCCAACCCTTTTTATAAATTAGATAATGCTATTTCAAAAGCATAACCCTAAGGTGTAAAATCATCCATGAATATTTCAAGGCAGTCATTCAACAAATCAAAAAAATTCCCAGTATTTCCCTCTGAAAATTTGCTGGAGCATTGCAGAGTCCAAAAAGGAGTACTCTGTATGCAAAATTTCCCCAAGGGAAAGTAAAGGTCGTTTTATCCTGATCCTCTGGGGAAATCTGTATTTGGTTGTAGCCACTAAACCCATCTAAAAATGAAAAAAACTTTTTCCCAGAAAGGGTGTCAAGGACCTGATCTATGAATAATAAAGGAAAGTGGTCCTTTTGAGTGGCCTTACTAAGTTCTCAATAATCCACAAACTCTCCACTTACCATTCTTCTTAAGGACAATGACAAGTGGAGACACCCATTGACTATCAAATATCGGATAAACAAAGTTAGCTCTCAGGAGTTTTTGTATTTCTTCCTTCACTACCTCCTTCAGTGTAGGGTTCATGCGATGCTGTGGTTGTCTAATTGGTTTGTAGTCACCTTTCAAATAAATGCGCTAAGTGCACAGGTTGTGATGAATCCCTTTCATATCCATATAGTCCCATGCAAATTCCTTCTTGTATTTATGTAACAACTATAACAATAGTTTGCTTTGCTCAACAGTCAGGTTTGGGTTAATGTTCATATACTTTCCTGGTTCTATTTCGACTGGATTGTTCTCAGTATGCAGAGTGGTTCTCATTTATTCAAAGTTTATATCTTCTACCTCCTCTTCCTCTTTTGGATTTTCAATAGAAGCGACAAAAAGTCAGTTACTAATAAAGCCATTAATGATATCATCTTCTGTATCATCCTTGAAATACTGGGCTTTTCCTAGAGTGAGGAGTGGTAGGGAAAGATCTGATTCAGGTTCAAATTCATCCCACTAGGGATTGTTCAAATCCATATTTGGTTTTGGGGGGGGAAGATTAATTTTCTTTGTAGCTTGGCCATCTGAGATCATCATAGATCCATATCTGCATCCTATAAATACATTTGTAGTGGCTAGCCAAGGTCTCCCTAGGATCAAAATATCTCTCCCTAGGTTGGAATTGGTCTGTAAGATAAGAAAGTCAGCCAGATACCTCCAGGAAGCTATTGTAATTACTATTTCTTCTAATACTCCCTTGGGTTTAACACATGACATATCTGCTAATTCAAGTACAATAGGCATATGTATAAGCCCATGTAGCCCCAAGGTGGTAAAGAGGTTCTTTTTCATCACATTAATGATAGCCCCAAGATCGATCAATGCATTAGTTATGGGATGGCCATTAATATAGACAATAACTGCAGGGTTTCCCGGATCATTATACTTTGTTAGAAGAGGCTGAGTAATCATTAATTCAGACAATTCCCCCATCATGTGTATAGTAGCAGGGTCCTTAGGATTCCTTCCAATTTTCTTAATGCACAAATCTCGTACTATTTTTGCATAAATAGGTACTTCTTTAACAACTTGCAACAAAGGAATTCGTACATGCAGGTTTTGAAACTCCCTAAGGAGAACAGATTCAGGTTGTGAGGTCATTCCAGTCTCAGTTAATCTTTAAGGATATGGAGGATTCTGAGTCATAACAGTTGAATCGGTTGCTATAGGTGTATCAGCCTTACCTGAGTTGGATGTTACAGGAGTAAAAATTCTTCTCAGATTGGTTGTTACAGACATAAAATTTTTCTCTGTATTGGCCATTACAGGTGTAACAACTGCCTTAAGATCTGTTGTATCTCCTTTGGAAGGTTCACATTCCCTCTTGGTAATGATAAGGGAGTGATTTGGTTTAATTACCTTACCCAACTGTAGTTGAATTTCATTAAGTCCAACGAGAGTGATAAGGTAAGTCTGGAAGGTATTCAGAGCCTCTATGCTTTGGGTTGCTTTATTATTCAAGTTAGGGTTAGGTTGCACAAGTAGTTGGGGTCGCATAGGTGGTGTAGGAACATGAGTTTGGAAAGGGGGAAATTGTAGCTATTATTGCATTGGGAATCTAGGTGTACTCTAGGCATTCCCCCTCTAGTTCTGATTCCAAGGGTATGGTTGAGATGGAGGATATTGAATAGAGGGAGAGGGGGACCACTGGTTCTAGGGCGAAGGAAACTGTGCTAGAGAAGGAGCAAAGTATTGCCATGGATATTTTTGAGTGTTATATAATTTATTCCACGAATTAAAAGAAGAAAAGTCGTGGGACATACCTGGAGTTCGTGGTTGCCATGGTCTCCTAGGTGCGATGAAATAAGAGGATTGAACTTCTTCAATCGACTCTCTAAGTATTGCTTTAAATCTGGGAAGCTCTAGACATTGACCTATAGAATGTTCCATCTCACAAATATTGCACAAGTTGATGTTGTTCATTTCAGACTCCCTTAAGGGATCTTTCTTATAGCAATTCAGACAGAACACAACCAGATGTGTATTAGCTTCTCCGTGCGTCTTCTTGATCTGTGTTGTCGCTATCTTGGTAGATAGAGTACTGAGGATGTCGGTCTTGAAATTTTCAAATAAAATCCTGATCTCTGCTCTGGTTACTCCTCCACTTGCAGATTCCTGTATTCGGGTAGACGCATCTCAGATTGTGCTTCTTCCATTCGATGATCCTCTAGAACATCTTAGATAGAGTTTTATAATTTCGGTGAATGGTTCCTGAGATATGTCCCCTTTTCCTAGTAGATTTAGGGTATCAAGGTAGTCATCCCTCATTCCTCCTATAAATATGGTCTTCAAGATCTCGTGATCTAAATCACTGTGCTTAGACCTCTGCAAATTATAGTGAAACCTCTCTAAGTAGTCCTCGAGGCTCATATCCTCCTTCTTTGTCATCCTGAACACTTCCTCTCTTAATTCCCTAGTTCTGCAATAGCCTTGATACTTTGATAAGAATGTATCCTTCATATCGCTCCATGTTCGAATAGAAGCATAGACTAACCCCGTGAACCATCTCAAGCCTGCTCCTTCTAGAGTAGCGGAAATAATTTTAATTTCTGAGCATCTGAAACATAGTCATAACTCCTGCATAAGACATCAAATTTGAATAAGAAGGTGTCAGGGTCTTCTAAAACATTTTTTCACTGTCCCTGTACTCCTCATTCCCTGATCCTAGAGGATCTCTACAGTGAACCTTGCATGCTTTGCCTTCATGAAGAAACTCTCGTTATGTCCCTCTTCATGAGTAGATTATTTCCCTTTTACACCATTTCCCTTGAAACTTCTGTTTTTCCTAGTTTACAAGACCGACACTAATGAACCTTGTCTCCCCTGCACTGATGTGTAGATATTAGCACTATCCTTCGTGCCGACTGGTGCGACTGAGTTGTGTTCCAGTCATGCTGGTCTTTTTTTGGAAAGTTTTTTAAATTTGGAGCCGAAGCTTCCAGCTCTAGAAGCTTCATAATAGAATTCTGGTAAATGGTTTGGCCGGATGGGGTCGAGGATGTCATTTTGGGCCCCTTTCCCCTATAATGATGGAACTACCTCAAGGGATAAGTCCTTCTCCCATGAGAAGAGGATCCATCTCCCATCCATATTTCCTATATAAACCTCCCTTCTTCCCAAGCATAAACTAGTCTTAGTCATAGTTTTTTGGGCTGAGTGTGAGTGTTATAATAGAAAAGTGTTGATACTATTTTGGAGTAGACAAGCAAGCTACTACTAGTTGTAGCTATCTAGTTGTGTGAGGGAGAAGTGCGTTTTTATTTGGAGTGAATCCTAAAGGGAAGAGCTTTTAAACTATTGTTGTTTGAAGCCATCGTGGAATGCTAGCAAAAGTGTGTGGGAACATGGTCTTGTCAGAGGAAGACTACGATGTCAAGACAAATGGTTGTAATCTCTCTTTGATATTAATATATGCAACTATCGATTGATTTCCTACATGTTTTGTAATATTACATATTCATGACTTAATGTTTCTTGATTTGTTAAGTAGGTTGAATTGCAATTTGTCTATTATTATGTTTGTTGTCTATTGTTGTTTACTTGTTTAAGGAGTTTGAAGAAGGAAGCAAGAGATAGTTGGAGTGAGAAAGAGAGGATATCATCGAGTAGGATAAGCGAACCAAGAGGTAGTTCCTCTTGATTGATTCTAACCTAAGGAAATCTTCCATAGAATGTATCTGTTGTGGCTAGACCCATTATCAAGCTAGAGGAATTTGTTCGTTTCCGCACTTATAATTTTACTTCACCACAAATTGGCAACTCCATTGGGGAACCCAATCCTTTTGTTTGTTTTGGATTTCATGATTTCGTGAGAAATTTTCTAGTTTCACGTTTTCCCCTTGGTTCTATTTCTTTTCTCCTGCTTATTGGCCTAAGTCTAAAATTCATAGTAGTAGATCTGGTCCTTGTTTTGATTTTTTTTTATTTTATTTTTCCTTAGTTACCTTGGCCAGCGTGCTTAATCCACTAACAGTTGTGCCAACCAATGCAAATTGATGAGGAACAGTCACGCCGACCAACCTATGGCGCTTTTTGTCAATTAGGAGGTCACACCAATGTCTGTAAGTGAAGATTAGGGCTTGACCCCAATCTTGGTCAGTGTGTTCTATTCTTGTGTTTTTGACCCCATAAGATTTTTGGACTATTTTCTTCCTGACTAAAAAGCTTCATTTAGCTTCCTTTGTGGGCTTGCTTGGTTTAGCCCACCCTCTGATGTGTTAAGTCTGGTCCTATGTGAATTTCTTTTTTATTTTTTTCTTTGAATCCCTCTATCAACACTAATTTTGGCCACAAAGTTGCGTCGATCAACCATTAGTGCTAGCTGTAGTATTGGTCAGTCGTGCCGATCAACGCTAATTTTGGCCAAAAAGTTGATTCAGTCTTAGGGGTAAGAAAAAAATCAGAATTTCTCCCATTCCAGTGCCAGTGTGTCTTGACCCTCAGACTCTCTTCTTCCTCCTAGAAGTGACTAGGATGCTTTGTTTTCAATTGAATGAGTGAAAGAGTCTCGTTTTCTCTCTTATTTGGAGTGTCTCTTTTCTCTTTCCAAGCATAGATTATATTGCTTGGTTTGTCAATTGAAGCATTTATGTGTTTGGTTTGTTCGATTTAGGGAAGAAGTTGCTTTTAGTTTCCTTTATAATGCTTTGGATTTGATTGATGCTTATTTGTTCGGAATTGTGAAAATTTTCATTAAAATCCTTTATGTGAAAGATCCATTTTGCATTTTATGAAAAGAAGAACATTATTATAGTTTACTTAAGCGAAAATATTGCATTAGTAGCATCATTGAGAAGCTAGAATTGCATCATCATAAGCATAGGAAATGAAATAAAACTTGTTTTGTTGTTAGGGGAAGATTAAGTGCATTTAGGATATGTATTAGTGGAAGTTTTCATTCTTTGATTGTTGCATTGATTGTGTGCTCTCTATCCCTCAATTAATGTTAACTTTCATCAAAGACAAAGGTCTCTTTTCTCATATAGCTGCACGTAAGAGTTTTGTCAGATGACAATGGTAGGGTCTTTTAATTGAAACCTAATTCCATGTCAACCGTTATAATTTATTGAATTAACCTAAGGAAGCATTGAAACTTAACGCTGACATTTAGTGGTCTATGCTAGAGACGTGTTCCGACGTCTTTAAACCTAGCAGCCGTCATTCATTTCGTAATTAGACAGCACTAGTACGGGCTTGTGCTCCCCATACTGTCGCGTATATAAAGGGAGACCCCACTAGGTCTACAATCTTTTATCCATAGGAAGCTGAGTCTACTGCCTTGTAAATGTGATACACCGAACACAACATTCGAGGAGATTTCCTGCCCGTACTTCTTGGTTCATCGAGAGGTATTCTGCAGTTGATGTTTACCTGGTAATCTTTCTACCTAAAGTACCATGTGTAGTCATTTTTTATCTTTTTGACTCCCTAAATATAAAAGATCACCCGAGCACTTGCCTTTTCGAGCTCATTTCAAATAAAAAGTGATAGAGTCACCTTTCATCCTTTCTTGACTCCTAAAATATGAAAAGGAAAAGTTTTGTTTCAATGTCTTAAAATTAACTTCCCATGAAATATTCCTAGTAAACGTTATCTTCCTTAGAAATTATTTAGGGTTGATCCCAATGGAAACATTTCTAGAGTCCACCAGTCAAGGATTCCCCTCAGATGGAAATGTCAGTGGTCCTTATATGGCAACATTGTCCCTCCCTGGGTTAACCATTGGTTTACCTGTCTGGTTGTTTTCGACTTCGATGGTCCCAAGCATCCCGACTCCTGTCCAAATGTCTCCTTCATTCGAACCATGTCACAATGATTCTAAGGTTGAGCCCTCACTTTCTTACCCAATTTCTTCACCTTCCTCTTCTACTTCGTCTGGTGAAAGTTTGAAATCTAGTAACCAGGAGGCTAAGAAGAAGAAGACAAAGAAGAAGAAGTCAAATAAGTGAGAGGCCAACTGTGCAACTATTACTCCAAATGCATCCCCTGTCAAAAAAAATTTTGATCCTCCATGAAAGGTAAAATTACCTTGTAGGTTATGTCAGGGTTACCATCTCCTTTGAGACTGTCCTGGTATTCTTAGAGTGTTAGAGGTATGGTCTCAAAATTTGGATCGATCATCCCCATCAACCTCTGGAGATCATGTCAATGCTGCATCCTCGGTTAGCGATGGTAAGAAAAAAGGGAAGATTAGATTCCCCTGCAGGTTATGTGAAGGAGAGCATCTTCTTCACCTTTGTCCTCTTATGGATAAATCTTCCAAAGTTTAGGAAAACCTTGCAGCTCCTCAACCCCAACTTCCTGTTGGTTATTTGAGGCTTTTTTCTAACCCTTTCTCAGTTGGTAAAGAGATTGACTTGGATTCATCTTTTTTCCATCCTGCTCTTCCTGAGCGAGACTCTCTTGTGTCTGTTTCAGACCAACTATTGGTTGAAAAGAGTGTCGACTTGGTTCTGCCATCAGTTTTTCACTCTGTTCCCAAAGAGAGTAGTGATCATACTGCTCATGATCTTCTCGTCTCCTTAGATTCTCATGAATTGAAGAGTGACCCTTCCGTCACAGTTATTTAGGAGAGTCCTTCTCCTATTCCTACTGTGCATGGGGGCAATCACATGATACCCCACGAAGTAGTTCCATCTTCTCTTTGGATTCGGGTCCATTGACTACTTTCTACATCCCATCTTATGTGCTTTTCCAGATCACAGTACAAGCCTATAATATGGTAGTACCTGACACTATATTAGATGAAGGTGCGTCTATTAGCATCATGTCTTCTACTACTTGGAAAGCTTTGGGTTCCCCACAGCTTTTTCCTATTACCCAGAATCTGTTGGCTTTCAACAGAGGAACGAGTCAGCCCTTAGGGATCCTTCCGAAGTTCCCTATTACTTTGGGAGGAAAGACCATCTGTATAGACATGATGGTAGTCCAAGGTATGTTATATTTCAATCTTCTCCTTGGACGCGACTATGTTTATGTCATGGGAGCTCTTATTTCTTCACTTTTTCGTGTGCTTTGTTTTCCACACGAAGGGAGAATTGTGATTATTGATCAACTATCATTCATTGGTCACTAGGCACCTCCTTTGCAACCCTCGTCCCCTATCAGCTCTTGTTTGTAAGCAGTACCTTCCCTGCCACAGGTCAATTATGTGACTACCCATTCCATCTCCACATCTGCTGATGATCACATAGATGGTATAGTGCATTATGTACTTGGGGCATTGGAACCCGATCTATCTTTGGCACCAAATGACATGTATTTTTCCCAGAGCGTGGGTCTTCCATCTAGTGAAGAACTCTTGGGAGCCATGTTCTCTTGTGGTTCATGAACAGGGTTGTGAGGATAGTTTCATGGTCTTGTGTCAACCTCGTTAAAAAATGAATCAAGGAGTGCAAGGATAGTTTTTTCCTGTGTCAGCATCGTTAAAAAATGAAACAAGGAGTTGTGAGGATAGTTCCTGGTCTTGTGTCAACCTCGTTAAAAAATGAATCAAGGAGTAAGAGGATAGTTCCTGGTCTTGTTTTAACCTCATTAAAATATGAAACAAGAGTCATGAGGATATTTCCTGGTCTTGTGTCAACCTCCTTAAAAAATGAAACAAAGGGCGTGAGCATAGTTCTTTGTCTTGTGTCAAGCTCGTTAAAAAATGAAATAAGGGTCTCGAGGATAGTTCTTTTACTATGTCAACCTAATTAAAAAATTAAGCGACTCCCTTTTCCAAATCGAATTTTTTATTAAAATATTGTAAAATCCCAATCGAGTCTTTCTTGGATCTCTAAAGTGAACATTCATTCCATCCACCTAGTTGACTAAAATGAAGCTTGGGGGGCATGTACCTTATTATGTTGGGGGCATGCGAACAAGCATAGTTTTTCGTTTCAAGCTTGTGTAACATGAAACCGAATCCAAGCAAAGTTCTCCATGGTTTAATCTTGTGTAAAAATGAATCTATGCCCAATTTACATCCCATGATTTCTGTTTTTATCAACTGATTTCTACTAGACGAGCCTTGGTTGTTTCATTCCATCACCACCATCTCTTTGGCCGATCATATGCTTTCACTTGGTTATTTTTCTTTCAGGGGGACTGCAGTGATGGGTGGTTTTATTAGCCAGCCTCTTGACCATTACATGTTTTGAGAAGTCCCTCCGTTGCCGGAACCAGTTTCTGCCCTTTATACGACTTGTTCCTCCAGGACAAGTCACCTTTAAGTTATTTTTTGACTCGTAAAAGATGAAAAGATCGCCGATTATTTTTCCCTTTTGACTCGTTAAAGAGAATAATATGGGAGATCCACTTTCAAGCTCTTTTCCGACCCTTTAAAAGCAAAAATAAAGCTAAGCCCTTATGGTTTCGAACTCATTAACGGATGTGAAATGTCGTGCACCCAGTATAAGTTTATCCCTTTTTCGGGCTGGAAGGCAATATTTACAAAAAAGCTACTCCTTAACTGAAATGGTCAAGTGGTTTTCTCAAGTGTTGTTTTCTACCTTTTCATGCTCGAGAGACACAAATGTATGAAAATGGACCATGTGGAGTTTTCATTTACGTGTCTTTTTGAAACTCTATAAACATGAAAAAGATATTGGGTTACACCTTTGTCGGACTCGTTAAACTATTAAACGATATTATATTCATCACCATGACGAACATGAGCTTCTCCTTCCTAGGGATCATTAAACTTACTAGGTCGGATTTTTCCTAAGGATGAACTTACAGTGCAAGCATATGCTATCCCCTTCAAGATTGCGGTTAAAAAATAATTGGAGTACTCGCCAGAAATGGTGGGGGAAAATATTGGGAATCTATCAGTCGTGTCAGAAGCTCACTCTTGAGGATGAAGCTCTTTGCTTCGTGTCAAGTTGGGCATCCTCCTCTATATTGTTGACCTTCCTAGGTTTGGGCCATTCATTTTTTCCTTCCATTTGATCTCTGCCACATCATCACGACCACTGTTCCCATGGATCCAAAAGCTGCCAAACTCCCAGTTGTGTTGCCGATATCTTCAAGAGTTGTCCCTCTGTAGTTACACTTACCTTTGATTCTTTGTATCATTCAAAATCATTTTACATCCTCTCGTCTCATGTTGATGATGTGGGATTCATTATGGCCCTCCTTCAACACGGCCACTTTTTGTCAACTTCAACTCATTATCCGGGAAGTTGACTGAGAGACTCCCTTCCAGTACCTTAGAGCTTGCATGCCCTAATGACAAGTTCTTCACACTCGATGACAAGTTCACATCATTGGCTTTCGATCGAGTGATTTCACGAGTGTTAGAATTCAGTCCTTGTATTCACATTCTACGAGTGGTTTTGATTATAGTACCTTGAGGACCATTGTCATTATTTGTGGCTTCTCTCGTGTTTGTTAACAATTTACATCATTGATTGGTAATCAAGTGACTTTCTAACATGTTCGATGTCAACACATCTATTCACATGCTAGGATTTGTACTTTGTTCGAGTCGTGTTGGAGTGCAAGACCCTAGACTCAGATCACACATGCCTAGGTTGCGAAGTGGTGTGACATGGTTTATGATGATATGCTTGTCGCTTTCAGATTAGATGGTTGCGACCATACCTTGGTTTCATTATGATCCTCTTTGATGGATGGTTGTGCCCATACTTGGATCCATTTACATGATAATTCTCTGTATGGCTGCATCCATGCCTTGATTCATGTATCATTTGATAGAGATGTTAGTTTATGTATATGTATCTATACTTGCTTGCAATTTTTCCAACAACAAACTGGTTCCCCGCACTGATTTATAAATCATTTCACCCCTCACTCTAGATTGGCCTTCACGCTTTTGGGGGCATTTGTTACACAACATTTTGTCACTGTCCCTATACTCCCCATTCCTTGATCATGGAGGACCTCTACAATGAACCCCCGCATGCTTTTCCTTCATGAAAAAAATCCCATTATGTCCCTCTTCATGAGCATATCATTTCCCTTTTGCACCATTTCCCCTAAAATTTCCGTTTTTCCCAGTTTACAAGACCGACGCTAATGACCCTTTTCTCCCCCGTGCTGATGTGCAGAGATTAGAACTATCCCTTGCGCTGACCAGTGTGAATGAGCTATGTTCTAGTCACGCTGATCCTATTTTGGAAAGTTTTTTAAATTTGGAGCCGAAGCTTCCAGCTCTAGAAGCGTCATAACGGAAGTCTAGTAAATGGTTTGGCTGGATGGGGTCGAGGATGTTAGCTTGGGATCCTTTCCTTTATAATGATGGGACAACCTCAAGGGATAAGTACTTCTCCCTTGAGAAGAGGATCCATCTCCCATCCATATTTCCTATATAAACCTCCCTTCTTCCCAAGCACAAACTAGTCCTAGTCATAGTTTTTTGGGCTGAGTGTGAGTGTTATAGTTGCAAAGTGTTGATACTATTTTGGAGTAGACAAGCAAGCTACTACTAGTCGTAGCTATCTAGTTGTGTGAGGGAGAAGTGTGTTTTGATTTGGAGTGAAGCCTAAAGGGAAGAGATTTTAAACTATTGTTTTTTGAAGCCATCGTGGAATGCTAGCAGAAGTGTGTGGGAACCTAGTATTGTCAGAGGAAGACTGCGACGTCAAGACCAATGGTTGTAATCTCTCTTTGATATTAATATATGAAACTATCGATTGATTTCATACATGTTTTATAATATTACATATTCATGGCTTAATGTTTCTTGACTTGTTAAGTAGGTTGAATTGCAATTTGTCTATTATTATGTTTGTTGTCTGTTATTGTTTACTTGTTTCAGGAGTTTGAAGAAGGAAGCGAGAGATAGCTAGAGCAAGAAAGTGACGACATAATCGAGTAGGATAAGTGGACCAAGAGGTAGGCCCTCTTGATTGATTCTAACCTAAGGAAATCTTCCATAGAATGTATTTGTTGTGGCTAGACACATTATCAGGCTAGAGGAATTTGTTCGTGTTCGCACTTATAATTTTACTTCACCACAGTCATTCCTTGAAAGGATGGTAAGGATGATAAAGGAATATTTTTCATGGGAGCCTTGCCTCTAATATCCCCAATTGGGAAGTCAAAGGTGGTGAAAGTAGCATCTATTTTAGTGTTGTTGTTATTGTTGTCCCCCATTGCTAACCCTTCTAATCCTTTTTGTAATAGGAATTCTTCAAATTGTTCTTGTGATTATCTTGCAGGTGAAATTGATGGCTCGGGTGACTTTAGGACTAGATGTTTCATTGTGTTGCCTGAATCTGGATATTGATAAACCAATAGGTGCTCTCCTGTTTCAGGTTTTTGATGTTCCCCTTCAGTTTCCCCTTGTCCCTCAGTCTTAATGTTCTAGTTACTAACTTTCCCCTATTGTTCCTAAATTGGATGCTTAAGCTTGGGAGTATTTTTGCTATCTTTAGAATGGTATGGCCCTGAGATAGAGGAATCAAAGGTTTTTGTCCTTGTTATGGGAGTAACAAATTTTTGTGGCATGTTTTCCTTGCTTCCCTTTGATAACTTCACTATTTTTTTTCTACCTTCGAGATCAGTTCACGGATAAATGTTTTCCTTCCTAAATCTAGACTCTTAATTTCCTTTTTACGATGCGTTTTTCCTGTGACCAATTAGAGTGGGGGTATTTTTGGTATTTCTATAATTCCTACAGTTTCACACATGGACCCTATGTGTATTAATTCACACCCTTAGTGTCTTAGTCTTCAACAGTGGTGATCTTGCATAGGTATGTTAGAGCAATGTGCAGGTTCTTACCTCTCATCTTACCACCCAACAACTGAAAAGCTGAAGACACGTCTTAAGAAAACACCAAAATGCCACACCCTAAGTTCCCTAGTGATCACAATGGTGAGCTCTCCCAAGTATGTTAGAGAGATGCATAGGTTCTTACCTCTCATCTTACCATTCATCGATTATGGACTAGGAACACTCTATCATCAAATAAACAACTTGGCCGACTGTATCGTTAACTGCCATCCCCGCAATGATGCCAAAATGTAGTGTTGTTTTAATCAATCCTAATTTTCCAAGACTGCAACCATTTAATTGTCAATCCAGGGTAGGTCTTACTGTTTCAATGGAGTTTTCACTATCTGTGCCGATACACTACAACCAAGAATGAAAATAGAAAACAATAAAGAATGTTTACTGAATCAATTGCAGAAATTAAATAATTCATGCATAAATTAAAACACTCTACAAAAATGAAATCAAACTTCATGATTACGAGAGAAAATGTGTGCCACACACTGAACTAATAACTACACCAATTGGTCAACTACCATACTTCTTAATCGAATCAGTGTAACATCATAACCTAATTCTGGTACTGAAGCAGATATATTCTACAATTTATACAACAACAGAAAACCATACAAACAATAAAAGAAACAATTATATACAACTACTACCACTGCAGTCCCTCTAACTACACCAGCTGGTCAACTACCATATTGTTTAATCGAATCAATGTAACATCATAACATAATTCTAGAACTATAGTAGATACAACAACAAAAACCATACAAACAATAAAAAACAATAATATACAACTACTTCTACCGCTGCAGTCCCTACTAAAGATGAGGGTCCTTCCTTCCTAGTAGGGGCACAAGAATGAACACGAGACTAGTTAAAGAATCAAATGAGAAACATTAACAACATCACCGTAATGTATTTGATATTAAAAATAATTAAAAGTCACAAGATCAAAATAATAGTGCTCTCTATGTCGTTCCCGTACATGAGAGATTAAGTTTCTCTTATAGTTATTACATACCCAAAATTAGGAATCGATCAGTCATGAGAATCTCATGATTCTCATGTTGATCATAAAATAGAAATCATTATAACATGTTCCTAAATAAAAATGCTATTCAAATACATTGGTTAAGATCACAACCACTAAGATCTATTACTTTCTAAATAAACAATTCATAACTTCGATAGTTGTTGCATGGAATAGTATCCATGACTTTGTCAGCTACAGTGCAACAACATCCTGCAGTCAAATGATGGTTTGGGATGTAACAACAATCACCGGGTAACAAAATCCTTGTAATGACACCCAAGGTGTAACAATGGTCACCTTTAACAACACGTGGTGTAACAAAAACACCTATAACAACATACAAAGTGTAACAACAAACTGTAATAACATACAGAGTGTAACAACAATTTGTTCCATACTGCTCTGAGACCGATCAATGCGGCTTGTTCATTCCATAACCTCGTTCTCGCAAGAAACACCTGAAAAAGAGGAGAGGATCCAAAATACTTCTCCATTGCTTACCCCAGTTAGCCACAAAAGGAATATTGCATCGTTATTTTTAGAAAAATGGAAAAATAACATGACGACGAAATAGTGTATTTATAAAAAGAAAAAGGTGATTAACATGTAAAGTTTCGTTGGCCTGGAGGGAAAGAGGATCAAAACTGGGGAAAGAAAGTGTAGGAAATAGGTATAAAAACCACACCCAAAAATATTTTTATTAGATATCCTAGCTAACAACCTTTCACAAGAGTGTGAACGAATTATTTATAGTAGCACAAACATTATAGATGACAAAGAAATAAGTACTTAGATCCAATTCCCAATTCCGTAGTTAGGAAACTACATGTTATATCTTTGGGATGTGTGTTAAAATTAAGCTTGTCATTGAAAATCACCTTTTATCCCCCCATCCATTTATGAAGTTCAAGGTAATATTTCCACTATTTTTGTCATCATTTGGGTTCCTTAGTATTTTCTCTCTTTATCATCATTTTGAATTAGACCTACATGTGTTTATGGAGTGTTTACACTTGGAACTCCATTTTACAATGTATGAATATTTGATTAACTATGTTAACACAATATGTTATTTTCCATGTTATCAAAGTAGGTAAGTACATTTCCTTTCCCTTTGATAGGAGTGGAACCCTTTGTGCATTTTTGTTATTGTACCTTGGTGAAATTGGTTCCTTCCTTGGAATTTTTGGTTGTTCATTAGTTCAATTGTTTTTTAACAAGGTTTGTGTTGTTCCTTAGACTTTTCTTGGCGTTCACATCTTGTTCTAGTTGGCCTTTTTTGTGTTTTTGCATGGTTAAATATTTCTAATAAACCAACTTAGCTATACCTTGGAATGCTAAATGAGTTATCCCACAGTGATCTCCACATTCGACCATGCATCACTCGCTATAACGTTTGGCATAATTTTCAGTGATTTACTGATGTTGTTTTGATGAATAACTAATGTAAGTCTGATAAAGAGGATTAGCCTGATACATAGGTATAGTTTTTCTGAACCTAAGAGGCACAAATCTAACTGTCGTGTTTTTTATGCTCATGATTGCCACATGAAATTTATACATAGGCTCAATTCGTTGAGAATTCGGTAAATTTCCAACACATATGGTGGCACAACTTTGATGTAAAAATGATAACTTTAGGCCATTTTGTGACGCACTATCCTACATTATCTATCTGAGTGGCGAGGTGGTGTGGGAAAGTCCATTGGAGGTGGGTGTCAGAGCGGTGACATGTTAGTTCGTGTAGCTCAAACATGTTTACTAGTCCCAGGTGGTGTCTATGGGGCTAGAAACACATATGGATTAATTATCTCCAATATCCAAAAATAGTTTCTATAGAAATTGTCTTAATTAGATTTTTTTAGTCATTTTACTAATTTTCCTGAGTCTAACTTAGGAAAAGTGGTTAATTAACTAGGATTAATTGAGACAAATGGATTTTTCTCTAGCAACTTCTAGAAAATCTATTAGAAGAAGACACGATGATCTTAGCCATTGTTTATGATTAGATCATGGTCGTGTATTGCTCAATGAGAGATTATAGGATGTGATTGATGGAGATTTTGGAGATACAACAAATTGAAGTGAGAGAAAGGGTGCAATGGTAACATGGAGGACACTAGCATATGAGTTCAACAATGATTGAAGATTGAGTTGTCGAAGAGAGATTTCTTCACATCGATTTCCAGATTCTTAGTGATAGAGGGAGATTGATTTTATCTACAAAGGACAAGTTTCCCAATAGTGTTTTGAATTGACTAAAGATGCTGATGTAGGTTTTAGCCCTTTACAGAAATTACCTGCATACGAATTCTAAAACAAAGAAAATAAACAATGCGAGAGCATAACACATAAAACACATATGTACAGAGATTTTCCCCTGGATCCAAAAAGCGGGACTACCAGCTTGATTTTTCATTATGTTCCTTTCAATGTTACAATACATATTTATACATGCCGAAGCATCCAATACCATGGATCGAAGACCATCGCGTCCAAAACCATGGACCGAAAACCATAGGTAGGTTCGCCCAACCTAATATAGGGTCCAAAAAAAAAATTCTCGGGGCGCCGCCTGGACCCCATAGAGGGGGGCTAATCGCCCCCCTCAAACCCCCCCTGTGACCCCCTCGCTGCGCAATTGACACAACGAAGAGGGGGCTTCGCCCCCCCTCTAACCCCCTGGTTCACTACGTAGGTTAGTCGTGGAAAGAATATAACACAACCCAACAATCTCCCACTTATTTTTTTCTTTCCACAGGGGGTCACAGGAGAGCTTAGTCATTTTTCTAGCCCCGAAACACCCATTGTTTCTCTAAACCAAGAGAACTTCTCAGAGCTCACAGATTTTGTCAATGCATCTGCAGTATTCTTCAAAGTTTCCACCTTTACCAGCAACACCTTTTTTTCTTCTATCATATCCCTCACAAAGTGATACTGAACATCAATGTGCTTT
>APFE031320961.1:0-22663 GCA_000404065.3 Pinus taeda | reverse complement strand
TTTCTGGCTGCCTTCTTTCTCGAGCTGATCTTCTCACAGTCGGAGTTTGTGGCTCTTCATCTTCTGATTCCTCTTCTGCTACAGAGTCTGATTCTTCCGCCTTTAGTTCAAACTCTATCTTCACAGGTTCCTTTGGTTGGACTTCATGTTTAATAACATCTTTCACCTCTCTGAACACCACATCTCAACTGTACACAACCTTCCTTGTTACTGGGTTCCAAAGCTAATAACCCTTTAAACCATCCTTATACCCAATAAAGATGCACTTTTCAGATTTACTATCCAACTTGGTTCGTTTCTCCTTTGGAACATGTACATATGCATCACATCCAAATACCCTCAGATGTGAAAGAGAGGGTTTCTTACCAGTCCATACTTCTGGTGGAGTCTTATCCTCCAACGCTGATGAAGGTGACCTGTTGACCAAGTAACATGCAGTATCCACCGCCTCTGCACAGAATTCCTGTCCTAACCCGGCACCACTGAGCATGCTTCTCGCCCTTTCCATCAACGTCTTGTTCATTCTTTCTGCGACTCCATTTTGCTGAGGTGTATATGGAGTAGTCTTCTGCCGTGCTATACCACACTTCTTACAAATTCTTCAAATTCCCTGCTGCAGAATTCTCCACCATTATCTGTCCTCAGTACCTTTATCTTCTTCTCTGTCTAATTTTCCACCAGAGCCTTAAATTCTTTAAACCTGTCAAAGACTTCAGATTTCTTCTTAAGGAAATATATCCATGTATTCCTTGAGAAGTCATCTATAAATGATACATAGTACACAGACTTACCCAGTGATGGAACTTTCACAGGTCAAAACACATCACTGTGCACAAGCTCTAATATCTGTTTCGTCCTCTTACCACCAGAGGGGAAACCCACCCGATTCTGCTTCCCATATACACAATTTTCACAGAAATCAAAATCTAGAGAGCTATTACTCATACCTTCTACCATAACTTCATGAAGTATTTGAAGGCCCTTCTCTCCAATATGTCCAAGCCTTTGATGCCACAACATGGTCTTCTCTCCAGAGACCACTAGATTTTCTGCTATGTTTTCAGGAACCATAGAACTATTGCACCCATCAACAACAGTGCTACCTTGCAACTTGTACATAGTTCCAATCTGAACTCCCCGCATCAGTACCAGTGATCCTCGAACCATCTTGCAGGTATCCTTCTCGAACACTGTCTTTACACCTGCATCATCCAACTTGCTTATAGAAATCAGATTTCTGGCCAATGCAGGAATATGCAAAACACCCGAAAGGGTTCTAACCCTTCCACCTTGCAACTTCAACTTTACTTTTCCACGACCAATGATTCTAGGCTTCCTATCATCTCCTAAGAAGACATCACCACCATCGTACTTCTCATACTTGAAAAACCACTCTCTATGGGGATTGAAGTGAAAGGATGCACCTGAGTCAATCAACCATGCCTCATGATCTACATGTGTACTTGAACAAGCCAAGTAGACATCCCACCTTCATCTGAGGTGGTTTTCGCCTCTGCATAAGGAGCATCATCAGATCCCTTTCCTTTATCAGGAGCTTTAGATTTACACTCCCTTCTGAGGTGCCCTTCCTCTCCGCATTTCCAGCACACCACCTTTATAGGTTTTCCTGGAGATTTAGATCTCCCTCTAGATTTATATCTCCCACTCGATGACTTATTTTTATTTCTGTTCTGGGACCATCCTCGTACAGACAAGGCATCACCATTCTGGTTGTCCATATTTTTTCGTCTCATCTCCTTTGTCAGCAAGGCTGAGACTATTTCATCAAACTGCAAAGCAGTTGCATTGCTACCTATTGCAATTACCAGACTATCCCATGAATCTGGTAGAGAACACAACAAACTGATGCACTTATCTTCATCTAAAATTTTAATATCAACAGATGATAACTGACTTACCACAGTATTAAACGCATTCAAATGCTCTGTCACCGAGTCTCCGCCTTTCATCCTCAGGTTATACAGCGTTTTCCGCACGAACAACTTATTCACCAGAGACTTAGATTGGTACAAAGTCCCTAACTTGTCCCACAAAGCCTTTTCCGTAGCTTCCCTTGATACATTCAGCAATACTGAAGCTGAGACACACAATCGTATTGTGCTCTTTGCCTTCCGATCCAACTTCTTCCATTCTTTGCTCTTTGAATTGGTTAGTAGATATCGATCTTCCACTATCTCCGCCACCTAAGGCAACGATATGTTCCCTCTCCCATCTGTTATGATCGTGTGTTTGAAGGTGGGCCTTCCAGCCCCGAAGGCATGGATTTTCATTGTGTAACTAGGTATTTTTGTTTACTTGTCATGGACACTTTTGGGAATGGATTAGTGGGGGGATTTAGAAGAAAGAGTGGGCTTGGTTTGTACTCTTGTCTCATATGTCCAATTTGATGGTTAACCTTGTATTATAGTCCCTTGATATCTCCTTTATTGGCTACTAGCTTTAGGGATTTCACTACACAGGAAACCCTGATTTTGGTCACGTGGTCCCCTTCCCGACACCATATACATTACTCTCCTCCGCTCATTATAAAACCATTCACCATATTTCCTATCTGGGTCCACATTTTTCCATTAGGTCCACAAGGAGTTAGCCTCTCGTTCCCCTTGTCCACATTCTGTGTAAGGCCTGGCTGATGCCCCAAAGGTTGATGCAACTAAAAGAAAATAAAAATCATAATTTGGCCACTCTCAATAGGAATCATACCATAAAATGAAAAATATTATTGTGACATATAAATTTAGCACGTGGGAAAAAGCCAAACATGAGCTCTACCCATATCATCATGACCATCACCCTAGTTCCTGGGGTCCCTCATATTGGCGCCTTACATCATTGGGGAACCCATGATTATCTAAAACCCTGGTGGATGATGAATTGCCTCACCTTAAGAGGGTATTCACTGTTATATCCTACATGTCATTCTCATATTCCCTAGAGCCCCAAGTAGTTACAAAAGAAAAATATATAAAAGGAAAAAGGCATATGATGAAGGGTGAAAAAACAATGGCCAGGGGTAACTCATGTACCAAGATTTCTCCCTCCCACATTCATATACCCAAGTGTGGTCTTCCCTTATTTTAGCTACCCTTGTACTATGGCATGCGACTTCGAGCCTTCCCCTAATGCCCCTCTACATTCCATCACTGTTTCACATACCACCTGCCATTTGATGGATGTACCATGGAAATGTCACCCCATTAGAGGTTGAAACCACCTAATAGGTTCCTTGGTTAACCTTATTCTTGAACTTAGAGAAACTTGTACATTTTGAAGCCCATTATGGAAGGTCATGCCACTATGAAGTGTCCACTTGGTTCCATGATTTGTAAGCTCATTTACTCAATTTAACTAATTCTTTGTTTTATTGGAAGGTGAGGGGACAAATTAGATCTTATACAGGATTGGAAGTGGGTCTTCATTTGGGGTTTTGTCTCCCTATATAAGGTCGAAGCCCTCTAGAGGTTCATATTTTCATATGTAGGGTGATCATTGAGAGCCACAAGTCTTCACCATAGCAGAGAAAAGATTGCCATTCCATGGGATCCTTCATCTTCACTCATGACTTGCTCACGTTCCACCTATTGGACGATGATGATGCACTTGGACCACCTTCCCCAATCAACTCCACTCCTACACCACACACTTGGTAGCTAATCCGGGGTCCAGATGAGGATGTGTCTCATCATGGGAGACAATGGGAGGGCTTGCATCATTCTTTCGGCTCTAATAGATGGGATATAACCTTGTTTGATCCATTTGGAGACCCATGAGGATGTTTTGTGCCCCCATAGCCACTTAGGGACACCACAGGATTTTTTCTTGGATATCAAAGGGTAAAATCCATAATCACTATGTTTGGAGCTCATACATTCATCTTGGCACACATTGGACTCCACTAGGCCTCTTTAATGGCCCTTCGACCTATTGTATCTACTATTTTGTCCTATTGAGAGGCTTAATTTTGTATCATGAAGCTCTATTAGTGGGCTTGTAACCAAGGAATGTTATTTTGGAACATTATTTTATTAGTTGGGGCATTATTATGCCTTATTAGGAAAATTGAACCCCTTAGGGAGGATATATATTGATGTGATGATCATTTCATTTTATCATCACTTGGATTTGGACTTGTATCTCTTCTTGAGATTTCGCTGTAGCTCTTGCAGGATGAATTGGGATTCTTGAATGCATTTTTATGTTTGGATTGATGCTATACTATTTTGGGGCTTCTCTCTTGCAAATCTAATGGATTGATATAATTTTTCTACCATGTAAGTTTCTCGTTTATGCAAAATTTTCATTAAATGTTTAATGTATGAAATACTGCATCATGAAGCTGCTTGTGCTCTAAATTACGTGAAATATTGTTTTTTTGATCTATTGCATGTGTTTCTCATTGGGAAAGAAAAAGTAAATATTCCTAGGGGTTGTCTTTGAAACTTAACCTCAAAACTCCATTCTTTTGGCAAGTCAAAGTATAAATCCTTATTGTAGCTGGGTAGCTGCTTCACTAGGGAATATTACGCTGCAATTAGGATCCTTGATATAGTGAAGACCTTGAACCAATATCATTCTTGATTCCATTCTCCCAATAGGCTATGCACTAGTTTATTCTTAGGTGATCACCCAAAATGAAAAAAAAATCACCTCTTTTCTTCCTTTTCTAAGCCCTAACCCAAGTAGGCTTCTAGGGCATCACACAAATTTTATTGTAGCCATCCAAATTTGATAAACATTGGTCAAGAAATACGGTGGTGTTCTTGAGAGATCCTCCAATTTTTAAGACAATCCAACAGTTGAATCTCAAAATAATCGAAGCCCTAGCTAGGGAACCATTATGTAGGAATTTACAGGGTAAGTTCCTTAGATAGAACACCAAAGGACACTGCTCACAAACAAATCATAGATCAATACACCAGTATTCTTGACATGGTTAAAACCCTCAAAGAGGGAAACAGTCCACGACCTGAGCCAACGGGACCACTTCAGGAAATTTATTAATAAAAGAAAGAAAATTTGCATAAGCTTCTCTCATGAACAGTCACCTTACAAATGACCCTCCATGCTCTTTAAATAGAGATCAAGGACCAATCGGGTGTTAAGCCATGGATCAAGTGTCGGAAATACCAAGGAGAGAATGAACCGTCAGATCACTTCATGTCTAGAACATCTTGTGACTGTCAGATTGTAAGTTACAAAAATACATAGTAAAGAAACACACTTTACGTAACTCTACACTAGACCAAGTTATACTTAACTATTTCATATGTGTCGGAATATCCTAACATCCCCCCTTAAGAACAACTTGGGATAGGATTGAAGGATGTACAAATATTACACAATAGGAGAAGGAAGGAGGCATTAGAGCCTATCCCCCCTTAGTGACAACTTCCTGAACTCCAACCATAAATTGAAGTTTAGTAAACTTCGCCTCTGTGAGAGCCTTTGTAAAGATGTTTGCAACTTGATCATCAGTTGAAAAATATTGTACTTCAAGCACATGGTCATGAATGAGATTTTTGATGAAGTGCATGTGTAGTTCAATGTGTTTTCTATGCTGATTTTGGACTGGATCTTTGCATAGTTTAATGGCACTTTGATTATCACACCAAAGTGTAGTTGGATGCTGCTGTTGAAAGCCAAACTCTAACAGGATCTGACGAAGCCACATGGATTCCTTAATAGCTTCTACGATGCCATGATACTCTGCTTTTGCTGAAGAAAGAGAAATGGAACTTTGTTTCTTGTAAGCCCATGTAATAGGTCCACAACCAAGAGTGAAGACATAACCTGCAGTAGACTTCCAATCATAAGGGTCACCAACCCAATCGGAATTAGTGAAACCAACCAATAGAGGAGATTCTTCTGCACTGCAATGAATCCCAAACTGAACTATACCTCGAACATAATGGAGTATTATTTTAGCTGCTTTGCAATGACTTTCATGTGGATTTTGCATAAACCAAGCAATAAGGCCAAAAATAAAGGAAAGGTCAAGACAAGTATGTGTCAAATACAAAAGTACATAGTAAAGAAACACACTTTACCTAACTTTACACTAGACCAAGTTATACTTAACTATTTCCTATGTGTCGGAATATCCTAACACATTTTCCTTAGCTTGCCTTTGGTTAGTAGCTTCATTAAGGATCATTGCATTAAAAATTAAAGTCAAATTACATCACGTTGATCCTTTTCTCCCCCCCTCACTTGGTCAAGTCCATTTGTTTAAAGTTCCACCCATCACGCTTGACCTTGTTTGGGTCCACTAGGGCTTCTTTGTGGTCCTGCAACCTTCTCACTCCAATTTCACAAGGATTCGTTAGAAACTCGATCCTTCTAGGATCCTCAAGTCTAGGGAACTTACCAATAGATACTCCTCAACCCTAGGTCTAGGTCTCCCTCTAACCATTCTTGGAGGGCCATTCATCTTGATTCTAAAGAAATATGTCCCTATCATTAGAGTCTCTCATTTGAATTGGCTCTTGGAATCACTACCTTTACATCATTGATATATTTTTCCTAGTGATTTCCTTAATACCGGGACCCCTCCCATCAGTCAGAATCCATAAAGAGCACGGAGATTTAGCTGAGGTGAAAATGGACTATTTCTCCATTGTCGTCACTTGACCTAGCATTCATCCTCTAGGAACACCTCCTAGGACCCTTGCTAGCTTGAGCGGTAACATTTTTGGTGTTGTTGCTAGGGAGGAAGTAGGTCTACCTCCCTAGTGAATCATTGAGGAATTGATTCATAAATGACATTTCAATTATTCCTATGGTGATTCCACTCATTTCTCAATCCCCTAGTTTTCTTTAGGGTGACAACATTCATCCTTTTACTAGGGTTGTTACAAGAAAGGGATAATGAACTACGTCACTTGTTAGAACTAGCCTTCTCCCTGAATTTGAAAAGGTTGGTGATCTCACCCCCAAGATGGCAACAAATTCTAGCATCAACCAAAAGCAAGACCAACCCAATATACCAAGAAGTAAGAGGAATTTGGCTAGTGTCTTTGGGCCTTTGAAAAATAGTGTCAACCCTGAGATTTTACCCAAAAAATACAATTATTGGTTACCCAAGTTTAAGGGTGATGCTAAAAGGAGTGCTTGTGATCATGTTGAAGACTTCTACTCGATGATATATCCTAGGTTATTATTCTAAAAATATAGGATCATGATGTTATTTTCCTTATCTTTTTAAGGACAAGCTAGGTACCTTAGTCTCAATGCATAGAAAAATCTAACCAATTTGAAGATGTTTTCACAAAAATATGGTCATTTGATTCGCAGGGTACTTTTAAAATTAATTTTTTTAACAAATAAATATGGGAAGGGAAGACATCAAATAATTCATCCAAAAATTTGATAGGGTAGTTAGGGATATCCCTGACCATTTGAGACCCCCATGATGCTAACATACTTGATAAACTCATTAAGGTTGTGAGTGGTCATCTGACATATGGATTGAGAGATAAGAAACCTAAGAGCCTTAGGTGAAGGAAGTGGTTATGGAATTTGAACGAAACCTAAGAATTCCCAAAATGGATGTAGATGAACATCCTAAGGCTAAGGTTGAGGTCAAGAAAAGTAAATACAAAGACAAAAATGAGGAAACCCTTTTAGTTCTGCTCAAGAAGGTTGATAAGCTATCTGAGGAAATTAACTCAAGGGGAAAACTTTACATGAATAAGTTCACCATCTTAGAAAAGCTCAAAAATCAAGCTTCATTCCTAAAATAAAGTCGTTCCCTAGGAATACAAATGATGAAGGTAAGCAAAGCTCATGTCCATTTCCTATCATATTGACCCCAATTAATGTTATAGAACAAGAGTCATCATTTGTAAGTGAACAAACTTATGAAGAAGAAAGTGAATATGAAGAGGGTGAGGAGAAAGCTAATATTGTGGATTTCCATGCCTTCAATTTTATTAGGTGGCACATACACTCATCCTCCCATTAGTGAAGTGAACATCAGGGAAGATAAGAATGAGCCAATCCTTAGTTATGATGATAGTGGGGCATTTAAAGGGGTTCAATATTCAAGAAAGAAAGATAAATACCCTTCCACAACCTCAAGGATCCCAACAAAAAGGATTCTCCTCCTAAGCCATTCCTTCACAAAGAACCTCCTAGGAAAGATCCCCTTAAGAAAGAAAATTCCAAAAAGAATCCTCCAAAGGGAGAGCCCAAAAATAGTCCCAAGGTTAAGGAGGTTGAACTTGATGTGGATCTAAATACTTCTATACGAAAGATGATTGTGTAAGTTCCCTTGAAGGAAATAGTGAATCTCCCACAATAATTATGGAAAGCTAAGAAGGCCCTTGGGTTTGAAGAAGAAAATCACACAACCATAACATCACAAAACATTCACCTTTCCAATTCAAAATCGGGACATGAGCCATTCTTGCTCACCTTAGCTATCAATGAAATCCTCTTGCATAATTCTATGTTGGATTCAGGGGCTTCCATGAATATCATGCCATTAAAAGTCATGAAGCAACTACATATTAGCCTTATCCAAAAATATAAGGTGGTATGTGGTTTCAACTCCCAACTTGTTGAAGTAGAGGTTCCCATAAAATATCTAAAGGTTTCTTTGAGAGGCCAAATCACAAGCAAAACAAGAAATGGAAGCCCAAAAATCAATACAAGGTTGAGGAGGTGGTGTTGGTAGATAAAAATCCTATACTTTCAAGATTCACGGGAAGTTTGGTGAGGATTATTATTACATTGCCAAACTTGATGACAAACTATGGCAACAACTGGTCAAATTGAGTCATATCACCCCATTCCTTGATACATGACCTTTTATCATATGCATGTTAGGGTAGGATGCATTGCATGCTAATTTTTCTCATTAGAGCTAACATCATATTATATTATCATGCTAGAATAACTACATTTAGATTAAATTGCATTTAAAGTATAAGCTTATTTGTTGTTGATTCTATGGTCTAATATTAAGCATGGGTGATCATAAGACACCAAAAAACATGTTGCCTTGCATGCTTGGTCTTTGATATGTGAAAGTAATAGGTTTGTGGTCCCAAGAGATTGTTGGTGTTCTCATGATCTCCCCGTTCGAGCACATTCATGCAATATTCTAAGAGATCATGACCCAGTTGGAGCCATATGTTACCCACCACCCATGGATAGTATCCATTGGAGGAATTTTTTCTTCTAGATGGTCCTCAGCCAGTAGCTAGAAGCCCCTTGCATCCACCAGATAGATTGATGTGCCACTATCTCTGCCACCTTATCCATATATATTCTCCCTCACCCATCTATTATGATCATATGTTTGAAAGTGGGCCTTCCAACCCTGAAGGTATAGTTTTTCATTGTGTAGCTGGGTATTTTTGCTTACTTATCATGGACACTTTTGGCCATGGATTATTGAGGGGATTCAACAGAAATATTTCCTTCCTATAAATCTTTGTTTGCGAGGCAGTATTATGCAGTTTACGAATACTTGGTAAACCCTTTTGCCTAGTTTTATCCCTTTTTATTTTGTTTTGTTAATTTCTAAAATCAGTTAATTGACTGCAGAAAAAACATCCCTCCTGCGGAAATACTCCTCAGTAAATATTAGATTGAGACTAATGGCAACAGTTCCTGAGTCTACCAATCAAGGAAACTCCCCTTATGGGAATCCTATTCCTTTTCCTTCCTTTGGAAATATCGGTGCTCCTTATATGACAATGTTGTCTCTTCCTGGATTTACCATTGGTTTTCCAGTTTGGTTATTTTTACCCCTATGGTTCCAAATGTCCAAACTATTCGTCAACTGGGCTCTCCTCCACCTGAACAATATCAACCTCCAGTTGACCCTAAAGTTGACTCTTTTCCTTCTTCACTTGTTTTATTTTCTTCCTCTTCTTCTTGTTCATCTGGTGAAAACCTACAAGCAAGTAACCAGATGGATAAGAAGAAGAAGAATAAAAAGAAGATTAAGAAGAAGAAAAATAAGAAATGGGGAAATGAAGCAACTAATGCTACTGATGTTGAGAAACCTTCTAATTGACCTCATAAAGTGAAATTCCCTTGCAAGCTTTGTGAGGGTGACCACCTTCTTTGAGATTGTACTAGTATTCCTAGGGTTTTAGAAGTGTGGTCCAAAGCTTCACATCAACCTTTGTCATTGACCTCTCAAGATCATGCTGGTGATAAACCTTCAACTAGTGACAGTAAAACCCATGGGAAAAAAGGGAAAATTCAAATTTCCCTATAGGTTATGTGAAGGGAATGATCTTATTCACCTTTTTCCTTATATGGATGAAGCCTCAAAAGTGTTGGATAACCTTATAGCTTCTCAGTATCATCTTCTCATTGGTTATCGAAAGTTTTCCCTTAACCCTCCACTAGTTGATCAAGTGATTGATCAGAACTCATCTTTGGTCAGTCCCACTCTCTTTGAAGTAGAATCCCATGAGTTTGTTCTCGACCAACCATTGGTCGAGAAAATGGTTGACTCGATTATGATTTTAGTCGATCATATCCATCCTGTAGAGAGTGAGGTTCATACTGCTCAAGTTCTTATGGTTTCTTTAGATTCCAAATAATTAGGGGGCAATCCTCCTGTTCCCATGGTATATGGGGATGATCCTCCTATTCCCACGGTACATGGGGGTGATCCTCCCATTCCTGTAATGCAAGAGGGCGGTCTTCCCATTCCGATGGCACCCTCTCCAAGAAGTTCAGTCACTTTCTTTGATTGGAGTCGATTGGCAAGATATCGTCTTCCTTCCTATGTTCCCTTTCAGATCATGGTACAAGATTATAATGTGGTCGTACCTAGCACAATCGTAGATGAAGGTGCATCTATTAGTATCTTTTCCCCAACTACTTGGCAAGCTTTAGGTTCTCCATAGCTTTTTCCCGTTACCCAGAATCTTTTATCTTTTAATATAGGAACGAGTCAACCCTTAGGGATCCTTCTGAAGTTTCCTATTACTTTGGGAGGAAAAATTGTTTATCTTGATGTGATGGTTGTCAAAGGCCCTTTATATTTTAATCTACTCCTTGGCGGTGATAATGTTTATGTCATGGAAGCTCTTATCTCTTATCTCTTTCATGTCATATGTTTCTCGCATGAAGGAAGAATTGTGGCCATTGATTAACTTTAGTTCGTTGGTCCTAATTTGACTCTCGATCAACCATATTCCCTAAATGGTCCTTGTATGCAAGTGGTATCACCCACGACGCAGGTTAATTATGTGGCGACCTTTTCCATGGCCGCATCTACTGATGATTTGGTTAGTGATATAGTGCATCATTTATTGGGGACATTGGAACCCAATATTTCTAATTGATCCCTTGACTGATATCCCTTCCATATTGTTATTCTCTCATACAATGAGAACCTATTGGAAGCCATGGGCTCTTATAGTTCATGATCAAGGTGTCATGAAAATAGTTCTTTTACTATGTCAACCTCATTAAAAAATGAAATAGGTTTCATGAGGATAGCTCTTTTACTATGTCAAACTCATTAAAAAATGAAATAGGTGTCATGAGGATAGTTCTTTTACTATGTCAACCTCATTAAAAAATGAAATAGTTTCCCATGAGGATATTTCTTTTACTATGTTTAACCTCATTAAAAAATGAAATAGGTTCCCATGAGGATAGTTCTTTTACTATGTCAACCACATTAAAAAATGAAATAGGTTCCCATGAGGATAGTTATTTTACCATGTCAACCTCGTTAAAAAATGAAATAGGTTCCCATGTGGATAGTTCTTTTACCATTTCAATTTCGTTAAAAAATGAAATAGGTTCCCATGAGGATTGTTATTTTACTATGTTAACTTCATTAAAAAATGAAATAGGTTCCCATGAGGATAGTTCTTTTACTAGGTCAACCTTGTTAAAAAATGAAATAGGTCTCGATGAGCATGGTTTTTTTCTTGTGTCAAGATAGTTAAAAAATGAAACAAGGTTTCATGAGCATGGTTCTTTTCCTATGTCAACCTCATTAAAAAATGAAACAAATCCCCTTCCAATTCGTGTCTTTGATTAGATCTGTTAAATTCCTAGTTGAGTCTTTCACTTGATCTCGTAAGTGAACCTTCATTCCATCCACCTGTTAGTAGCCAGTAGTCTACTTAGGTAAAGGAAATGAAACTTGGGGGGGATTGTACATCGAATTGAGTCATTATGTTGGGGGCATGAAAACTTATCTGAAGCATAGTTTATCTTTGTTTCAAGCTTGTGTAAAAATTCAACCATTCTCACTTTACCTCTTGTGATTGCCATTTTATTAGCCTATTTTGATAGATGAGCCTTGGATTTTCCCTTTTTGTCGTCACCATCTCTTTGGCTGATCATACACTTTCACTTGGTTTTTTTATCTTTGCTTGAGGAACATCTGTGATGAGTGGTCTTAATAGCCAGTCTCTTGACCTTTACATGTTTTGAGCAGTTCCAACATGACCAAAACTAGTTACTATCCTTTATACCACTCATTTCTCCAGGTGGAGTCATCTTTCATCTCTTTTCAGACTCCAAAAATATGAAAATATTGCTGAGTACTTGTTGTTTCAAACTCATTAAAGTAAATGAAATGATGTCTACTTAGTATAAGTTTAACCCTTTTCTCGATTGATATAGACTATTGTACGAAAAATTAATACCTTAGTCGACCATGGCTAAGAGTTTCTCTCCAATATGGTTTTATACCTTTTCGGACTCGAGGGACTATCTACAAAAAGGAACTTCTGGAGTTTCCTTTTTGCCTCTTTTTCAAACTCTATAAACATGAAAAAAATGTTGAGTTACCCCTCCGTCAGACTCGTAAAACTTAAATGATACAAGACTTGTCACCATGATGAGACTGAGCTAACCCTTCCTAGGGCTCGTTAAAATTACTAGGATGGATTCATCTAGAGGATTAAATTATAAGACAAGCATATGGTATCCTCTTCAAGCTTGTGATTAAAAATAAAGAGGTACTCACTAGAAATAGCAGGGGAAAATGGAAGTAAATGTGTCTTGTATTCTGTATGAAAGGGAGAATGTCTCTCTTGAACATGACACTCATCTGCATTTCATGTTGGGTTTCGGATATCCTCACTTAGTCACTGACCTTCCTGAGTTTTGGAAATCCATTTGCCTCTCATTTGGTCGTACATATCGTCATCATGACCATTGATCCCATTTTGAGTCAAATGTTGCCAAATTCTAGAGTCGTGTTGCCGATATATTCAAGAGAAGTTTCGTCTGCAAATTCAAACCTCTTATACCCCATTTGACCTTCTCTACTACAATACCGAATCACTCTTATCATTTTGAGGTATCATATGTTTCGTGTCGATGATGTGGGAAACTTTATGGCCCTCCTTCGATGGATCACTTCCTGTCGACTTCAGCTCATTATCCAAGAAGATGATTTAGAAACACCCTTTCAGTACCTTGGAGCTTGCATACCTCAATGGAAAGTTCTTCATATTTGACGACAGACTTACATTATTGGCCTTGGATCAAATGATTATGCAAGTGTTCAACTTTAGATCACTAATTCACACTTGAAGATTGTACTAGTGTACCTTGAGGACCATCGTCATTATTGGTGGTTTCTCTCGTGCCTGTTAACGGTTTACATTATTCACTGATAATCAGGTGGTTTCTACCATGTTCGACATTAACACGTCTATTCACATGGTTAGATTCATACTTTGATTGGGATAGAGATGAAGACCGTGGATCTCATTTGTTAAAATCCAGGTTGTGAGGAGTTATTGAGTATTCATGATTGTATACATGATCCTTTTCATATGGATGGTTGCGTCCATGCCATGGATCCTTAGACATGATCCTTTTCATATGGATGGTTGCGTTCATGTTGTGGATCCATAGGCATGATCCTTTTTAAACAGATGGTTGCGTCCATACCATGGATTCATGTATTATATTTTTCTTCCCATTCAAATGTATTATCAAGCATAGGTATATATCAAAGATTTGATATATTGAATCATGTTTGATTTGCAGATCTCCTAATGGTGGTCTTCCAAGTTCCTTGCCTTAACTAAGAAATCACTTCAACCATCACTTCCTATTATGCTTTCATGCTTTAAGGGGCATCTGTTACACAATATTTTGTCACATTCCCAACTTTGTATGGAAAGTTTCATCCTTTGTGCCATTGCCATCACAAATGTCATAAAGCGACAAAACCTATGTAAACTCATTCACCATGAATTATGTGCTCAACACATCCCTAAAGAGATTGAGAACTAATGTATTGAAGTAATTCTGGAAAAACTTGTGAAAAACCCTAATTTGCAAGACCAATGCTACTTTTACCTGGAAAATCTGTGTTGGTAACCTTTTGTCTAACTAGTGACTAGTGCTAGAAGCGTGACTTTTGATAGTAAAATCCACGTTCTTCATGCAGTTTCTCCAAAAATGGAGCAGAATCTTCTCTTACTAGAAGCCTTGAGAACGAGGAGATGATAGTTGTTGGATGAAGATATGGTTGATTACTCCCATTTAGAGCCTTTGATCCTACCTTTAGGGCTATTACCTTTGGGATAAGGACCTTCTTCCCCCTTTGGTGGATCTCTAACATCCTCTCCATCACTACAAATATGTTCTTCACTTTCCTCAACCGGTTGGCAATTTCTGGTTTCCATTCTTCTGCTCAATTATGCTTAGATGATGCCATTTTGGTGAGAGAGGAAAGGAGAGCTTTTTAAGTTTGGCTTGGAATTGGAACCATCCTGAAGGAGGCCTTCAACATCAAGGCACCGGTTGTATGATTCCCTCTTTGATTTAATCATTAATACAAAGCTTATTTTACTTCCCATGTGCTTGTCTATGATAGTTTTCTTAGTACACTAGTCTTTGATATGTTGTACAAATTACATTTGAATACATATGCTATGTCTCTCTTGTTGTTGCCTTTTGATCTCTCTTGTAGGTATTCGAATGCAAGGAATAGTGGGGAGAGAGCCTAGTAGCTAAGGGATCTAGATCATCATCAAAAGTTGAGTGCATAGGAGAGAGGTAGGCCATATCTCTTTCTCATTTGTCATTCTGATCTAGGTTAGGGAAGTTCACTTGTTTTTTCACGGTTGTTACTAGACCCGCACATTGGGCTAAAGGTATCACTTCTATCTATAGAAGGGATTTTTTGGTTAACAGTGGGCACTGAACTGCCTCATCTTAATGGGGTATTCAATACTATATCCTACATATCATGCCCTCAATCCCTGGAGCCCTGAGAAGTTACGAAAGAAAAACCTATAAAAGGAAAAATATATATGATGAAGGGTGGAAAAAAAATGGCTAGGGGTAACTCATGCACCGTGGTTTCTCCCTCCTACATTCATATACCCAAGTGTGGTTTTCCCTTATTTTAGCTACCCTTATACTGTGGCATCTGGCTTGGAGCCTTCCCTTAATGCCCCTCTTCATTCCATCATTATTTCACATACCACCTTCCATTTGATGGATGTACCATGGACATGTCACCCCATTAGAGGTTGAAACCACCTAATAGGGTCACTATTTAACCTTTTTGTTGAACTTAGAGACACTTGTACATTTTGAAGCCCATTATTGAAGGGCATGCCATTATGAAGTGTCCACTTGGTTCCATAATTTGTAATCTCATTTACTAAATTGCACTAATGTTTTGTTGTACTGGAAGGTGACGGGACACATTGAATCTTATACAAGATTGGAGGTGGTTCTTCATATGGGTTTTGGTTTCCCTATATGGGGTCCAAGCCCTCCATAGAGAAGATCCACAAGTCTCCACCATAGCAGAGAGAAGATTGCCACTTCATGGGATCCTTCATCTTCACTCATGACTTGCTCGTGTTCCACCTATTGGACAATGATGAAGCACCTAGACCAACTTTCTCGACCAACTCCACTCTTGAACCACACTCTTGGAAGTTGATCCAAGGCCCAGATGAGGATGTGTCTCCTCATGGGATACAATGGAAGGGATTGCATCATTCTTCTTACCATTACAGATGGGATACATGATTGTTTGATCCATTTGGAGACCCATGAGGATGTTTTGTGACCCCATAGCCACTTGAGGATGCCACAGGTTGTTTTCTTGGATAACAAGGGGCCAACCCCTTGATAACTATGTTTGGAGGTCATTCATTCATCTTGGTAGACATTGGACTCCACTAGGCTTCCTTAATGGCCCTTTGACCTATTGTATCTACTATTTTGTGCTCTTACGAGGCTTATGTTTGTATTATGGAGCTATATTGGTCGTATTGTCACCAAGGAATGTTATTTTGGCACAATATTTTATTAGTTGGGGCATTATTTAGCATTATTAGGAAAATTGAACCCCTTAGGGTGGATATATATTGATGTGATGATCATTTCATTCAATCATCATTTGGATTTGGACGTGTATATCTTCTTTAGATTTTTTCTATAACTCTTGGAGGAAAAATTGGAGATTCTTGAATGCAATTTGATGTTTGGGTTGATGCTATACTATTTTTTATCTTCTCTCTTGCAAATGTAATGGATGGATATACTTTTTTTGCCATGTAAGTTTCTCTTTTATGTGGAGTTTTCGTTAAATTTTTAATGTATGAAATATTGCATCATGAAACTGCTTATGCTCTAAATTATTAAAAAATCTTAATCACTTTGTAGCATTGATGTATTGCATGTGTTTCTCATTGGTCAAGGAATTGTGAATGTTCCTAGGGGTTATCTTTGAAACTTAACCTCAAAACCCCATTATTTTGGCAAGTCAAAGTATAAATCCTTATTGTAGTTGCGTAGCAACTTCACTAGGGCATGTGAAGCTACAATTAGGCGCCTTTATAGAGAGAATACCATGAGTAAATCTCATTTCTTTCTCCATTATCCCAATAGGCTAGGCACTAGTCTAGTCTTAAGTGATCACCCAAAACGAGAAGTATTTTTCACCTCTTTTCTTCCTTTTCTAAGCCTTAACTATAGTAGGCTTCTAGGGCATGACATAAATTTTATTTTATCCATCCAAATTTTATGCAAATTGGTCAATAACTACATTGTTGTGTTCTTGAGATATCCTACAAATTTGAAGACAATCCAATAGTGGAATCTCAAGATATTCCAAGCCATAGCTTGAAAACCATTATCCTTAGCTTACCTTTGATTAGTATCTTCATTAAGGATCATTAAATTGAAAAATAAAGTCAAATTTCATGACCTTGATCCTATTCTCCCCCCACTTGCTCAAGTCCATTTGTCTAAAGTTCCACCCAACACCCTTGACCGTGTTTGGGTCCACTAGGGAATCTTTATGGTCTCGCAACCTTGTCACCATGTTTTCATAAGGATTGCTTAGAAAGCCTATACTTCTAGGATCCTTAGGTCTAGGGAGCTTCTTACCAAGAGATGCTCGACCCTAGGTCTAGGTCTCTCTCTAGCCCTTCTTGGAGAGCTATTCATCTTGCTTCTAAAGAAATTTATCCCTATCATTAGAGTCTCTTGTTTGAGTAGGATCTTGGAATCACTACCTTTACATCATTGATATATTTATCCTAGTGATTTCCTTAATACTAGGACTCCTCCCATCGGTGAAAGTATGTAAAGAGAATGGAACTTTAGCTTAGCTGACAGTGGGATATTGCTCCATTGTTGTCACTTGACTTAGTAGTTTCCCTATAGAAACCCCTTGTAGGACCCCTGCTAGTTTGAGTGGTAACAAACTACACATGTGGATATGTTTAGGGTTCTAGATTAGGGATGAAATGATTTTGGGAGGCCAAATAGCTTCTAGGTGCATGCAATTTCAATTACGGATTCGCTGAAGAATAACAAAATACTCAGCTGCATAACTACTTTTCCCCACACTAGGTTTTACTAGGGATAATTTGTCCAAAAATATTGGTGTCTATTATTTTTTGTGTGATGTTTTCTCAGTTCCTATGATTTAATTTTGGTGAAGTTGCAATAATTTTTTTTATTTAATATATTTCATATATAATTTATAGAAGACAAATAACCTTTTGAACATGGGTGAATAAAAACTATATTAACTGTAACCATGTTTAAAAATTTCACATCGTATTAGAGAAAATATGAGGGAAATAGGGGCTAAATGCAGGAATAGGAAGAGAAAGTCAAGGGCTTATAAAAATAAATTCAAATTCTTCAAATTTATTTGGGTTTTTCTATATTTTCAGGGGGGTTTTCGAAAATGGCTTTGTTGACCACTACGTTTCAATGACCCATAGCAGTACACCCCATTTTTTTGCAAAAGGGATATAACCTGATCAATGTGTCCATGTCATCCAGCTCTACTTTTTGGTGATGATCTACATTCTGGGAGGTTTTTTGTCTCACCGATCCATTCTCGAATGGTCGACAGAGTTTTCCTTCAGCTTTACCCCAAAGATGGAATGAATTATGTCACCAGGATCTTAGGCGAGTCCTAGTGTTATAGATCGAATATGTGTAAAAGTGATTTGGAAATAATCCTAACTATTTGGTTAGGTTATTTTATTACAAGTTGCTTAGTCTACTGGATAATATTTGTCTCGCATAAATGGGTAGTCTGTGAGGGACTATTTCAGATGGGTTTTCCCCCTTGTGATATAAATATATGAAAATAATGATGTAAAGTGTCTTGAGGGTTGGAAAAATAATTTATCCCCTCATAAGTTAATTAATTAAATTTTCTGGCCAAAATTAATTAACATCGTAAGCCAGAAATTTAATTTATTATAGTCCTAGGTAAATTTAAATTTTCCAAAGGAAAAATTTGTGGGTCCTTAAAATTCAAATTTTAAAAGGTCTAGTGACTAAGGTAAAATGATTATTTTGCTAAATTTTAGGCCTTTGGTCTCTGGGGTTAAGTCAAAGTCAAAATAATTAATTCAAAAAATTCAATTTTTGAATTAATTAAAATGCATTTAATTTAAAAAATTGAAATTTCCTCAATAATTAAAATTTCAACAGAATTTTGATCCTCATCAATGGTCGAGATCACTTTTACAAGGATCAATTGAACTAGATGTTGGAAGATTTATCTTTAAATAGGAGGTCAGTTGTTAGTTGAGATGATTCGATCTAGGAGTCGTGTGCTAAGTGAAAGCTCTCTTGTAATCATTTTTTTTATGAGCAATAAAGAAATATTTTGGGGTTAATTTATGTTGGTGTTACTCTTCGTGGAAATGTTGTAAGATGTGTTATTTTCATGCATAGATTTCCTTTTAGCCATGGATGATAGCTTTCTGAAGAGTGATTTGAGCACATGTATCTTGCTCAATCACTGGGGTTTGAATGGTAATTTAGATTTTGAATGTAATAGCAGGTATCTCTATTAAATATGAATTTTATTATCATTTTATCGCCCTATCTTGATGGTTGAACTGAGTTGGGTAGGGAATTCTTGATTTTTTTAGATCATTAGGTGTTTGGGAAAGTTTTCAGTTGAATCAACCAACTCCCGATTAGTATTTTCTGAAGAGCCCAACTTGATTGGATCCTGGGCTTATCACAAGAAATTTTATTTTTGATGCATGAAGGGTTTTGGACGAAGAACCTCTGTTTAAAATCAAAATTTCAATTTTTCTATGCGAAATTGATAAATATGGCTTTTAAGAGCCTAAGATTATCAAATTTGGGAGCAGAGTTGGACTCACGCTCGCCAGATCTGATAGATTTGCTGTCTCTGTGCATAAATCTATACTTTTATTTCATTTTTATTTTTTTGACTAGGGTTTCTGGGGTTTCATTTATATCCAGGTTCTGGGTGTATGTGTTTTCAAGTACAGGTTTCATATCTGAAGATGAAGTTTGATTTTGAAGCCGAATCTAGGCCCTAGAGAGTAAGTTTTGGCCTCAAAACCAACTTTTGCAGGGGCATTGTTTTGCAATCTAGGGTTTCAAATCTTTTCTAAATCTGGAGAAATTTTTTTAATGGTTTTATTAATAAATCCTGAAGCAGAATATAACATTTTAATTTGGAAATTTCAAGGTTTTATTAGGCAGCGATTTTCCATTTTGTTTGTTGCCTGGGATTTTTTCCAGTAGAATTATTTTTCGATTTTTTAAAGGTTTTGTTGTCGTATGTTTGAGCTGCCTGCCCAAGCTTCTCATGTTGCCACAAACTGTCATTCCATACACACGTCTGAATGCTGCCTAAACCATCAGTTCTGGAGCTCCTCTCCACTACGTATATCTCTTCCATTGAAGCCTCAAATTGTAAATATGTTGCTTTATTCCACCACTATCAATTCATACTTTCATAACCCTCCATCGATCCACAACTCTCATCGCTTGTACACTGCCACATACTGCGTCTTCATTTTCTACCCCATTCTTTCATTACCAATCCATTTCCTCCCTTCCTCCCTGTTAGGTTCCTATACCAATAGGTGTCATAATTTATGATTGACTTAGTTTATCTCTATAATATGTACATACCTTTGCTTGTTGCAAATGTTTTCCATATTTGTAAAAAAATCAAAGAAAAAATTAAAAAATGTAAAGAGGGTATGCCCTAAAAGAAAAATCAAAGGGCAAAAAGAATAAAGAAAATGTCAAAAAATGAAAGAAAGTGAACCCCAAGAAAAATAAAAAGACCATGAAAGTGTACAAGGCAAAATGCCACTACTATTTCACTTTTTGTATAAATAATTGTGTGCAACTTGTTACTTATGCCACAATCCATGGTAACCAAACAGTTTAATCTTGGTTATTCCATGTTTTCAATTTCATGCTTAGAAATAGAAAATAAAATCTGACCAAACTGTTTAATCTTGGTGGATAAGTAGATAGGTAGAGTGAATAAAATGAGCTCAATAGTTTAATCTGAGCTCTTGGATGTAATAAGGACAGACTTAGATAGATTTCCATTGTAAAAGAAAAGAAAAGTTTGATAAGAGTTTGCCAGTTTAAGTGCACCCTAATAAAGAACAAAAAATGGTAGGACAAGTAGATGATTCGTTGCAGAATTATGCAGTGTAAATGATTATCCAAATATCAAGTCATATACTTTCATCATCAAAAGCACTTAAAGATATGGATGAAAATGAAAACATTTTCATCATGGACAAAAGTCAAACTAATTAACTTCCTCACTCTTTTTTCCCCTAAATTTTACTAATTTCCCATAAATATTAAAGGCACCAACAACCTGAAAGTTAAAGGGGTTCAGAGCATTTCTCTGACTTCTGGAGGGACCGGACCCTCGACCCAATAACTTGTAAGACCTAAGTGCTTAAAACCGCTTCATCAAAAGTCACCCCTTTCATAATTCATTCATTTCCTTCAAATCCCTTTCCTAAGGTAAAATCACTCTTTTACTTAGGAAAAATAAAGGTTCTTTATAAAAAACCCCAAAACACATTTTAGCCTAAGTCATAGTGTTGGATGATGAATATATTTTCGGAAACATTTACTTAGCACATTTTCTTTTTCCATAGTCATATTAACTTTAATTCTTATTATTTAACTCCCAAAACAAATTACCCTTTCCTGTATTATTAATAAAAATGTCAAAATAAATAAATATCCTGTCCCTATGGTTTGAAAAATAAACCATAAATAAAGTTAATTAAATTGGATTAGTTAATCAAATCGCGATTAATTAAGAGCCAAACCCCACCATGCATCAAAAAAAGGATTAATTAATCATCTAGATTAATTAATAACCTCTCTGTCAATCATATCATTCCCGATATAATTAAAGTCAATTCAATTATGTTAATTTTTCCATCGGCCCCCCTTCATTAACTCCCTAACACTTTCCGCTACCAACTACCGCATGATCCGCCTTCCCTCATCCGACAACTCTCGCTCATATTGCGCGGGCCTTTTGGTCGAGCGTTAATCACGCGATATAAGCTGTTTTGACTTTCAGCCGATGCTATGTATCAATGTGTGGCATCGCGTGACCCTCTGCCAAAACCACCAACCTCCCCAAAATTTGTGTAATGAAAAACATTACTACTCCCACTTACTGCCTCCGCTACGCGACAAACCGTCTTTTGTTCAGTTCGCGCCATATTTTAAAAGTTTGCTCGTTAAAGTTCAAACCCCAAGAACCCAGGTTTTCTCGCCCTTCGCCCATTGTACTATGTAAACTTATGAAACCCTTATGCTCTACTTGAAGCCTCTACTAACCAATTCAAGCATGGTTTACCTTCTAAAATCACTTTGGACTCACTCCATAGACCTATAAAGCTCGATAAATCCATTAATGACCCTCTCTGTCAAATCAACGTTTTCCTAATAGTTTGTTAAGACCGTAGCCTTGGATAAACAGTCTTAATACTAGTCATAAAACCTGTTTACTCTGAGATTGTTATCGAATTTATTCAATAGTTGAATTGAGGCTTCTGTGATCCATAATAGTTGAAAGAATGACTTTGGCGTAAATCACATGAAGACAGACATTTGTCGACGCATTTCGAACCAACTAGTGTGGTTCATCGTCAGGACAAGTTAAAGACACAGATCCAGCAAAGCATGTTAAATAGTCTGAGCAGAGACTCCAACAGCTAAATTTGAATAACGGCTAATTTTGACTGAAGGACCCAGGTCAAAAATATTATTATTATTTTAATATTATTTTTATTTTTATTTTTAATATTAATATTGTTAATATATTATTTCATTTATGGAAATAAGTAAAATTAGGTAAAACTAAATAAAT